>PVIR01001490.1:80621-122185 GCA_004026965.1 Petromus typicus | reverse complement strand
TTTTTTTTTAGGATTTTTGAGACAGGGTCTCGCTTTTGTGGTTCAGGCTGGCCCCGAGCTCAGCCTCAAACTCACATCACAATCCTCCTGCCTCTGCCTCCCGAGTGCTGGGATTACAGGCGTGAGCCACCACGCCCGGCATTGTGGTATGTGGTACTGGTTGCTGCTGGGTGTGGGTCTCCACACCCAGTATTGTTATGTGGTTACCGGGGAATCGAACCCCGGCCCTTGCGCTTGCAAGACAGGCGCCGGAACCACTGAGCTAACTCCCCGACCCCTTTTTGTTTTTAGTTTTGTAAGACAGGGTTTTGCTGAATGGTCCAGGCTGATCTTGAACTCACTATGTAGTCCAGGCTGGCCTCAAACTTATGGCAATCCTCCTGCCTCAACCTTCTCAGTGCTGAGATTACAGGTGTGTGCCGCCAGTCTGGCTCCTCCAAGGATTTTTAAATGACACAATTGGTTCTTAAATGTCAGTGTTAGTGTATTACAGGTTTCTTACTCTAAATAAGTAGCTGTCCTACAACAATCAAGTCCTATATCATCCCTTCAGTGCTGAAGAGATTTAAATAAGATTTATTGACTTTAGAATTTTATTTGTACAGCTATACAAATAACCTGTGTAAATGTAAAATAAACATATTGGATCTAGGCCTGTTGATGTAGGCTTTGAGAAATAGGAAGACTTTTTTTATTGATATATGAATATATATATGATATATATATATATATATCAAAAAAAGACAACATTCTAATAAAGCAAACATTCTAATAAAATTCTAAACATTCTAAAAAATCAACATTCTTAAAAATCAAGTAATTTTACAACAGAATCTTTAAAGAATTTTTTACCGGAGCATTAGCCTAAATTCTCTCACTACCAGAATTCTTTCTGAATTTGATGTATGGCTTGTATTTATGTTAATGTTTATAGCTATAGTTATTTATGGGTGTGTGTCTTTTACTGGAGAATGGGCTCAAGGAGCATTGAACTACATTGACGGCCCATTTTGCTTTTTTATTTTGAGACAGAATCTCCCTAAGTTTCCCTGGTTAGCTTAGAACTTGCTATCCTCCTGCCTCAGCCTCCTGATTAGCTAGGATTATAGGCCTGTCCCACAATACCCAGCTCTAGCTATTCTTAATAATATGGTGATAAATAATTTCTGTCTGTATTTGTTTGGCATGTCTGTGTGTTGCACATATTACTTGAGAGAAAGTCCCTACTCATTGTGTACATTTTGGGTGCTTTTGCCTCGCAGTTACAGAGATGCTGGTTAACATTCTGAACATATGCTCTGATGATGAACTCATGTCTGATGATGAAGCAGAAGGTAAGTTTTCTAAACGTAAACTAGCAACTCAAAAGTTTAGGATTGAATTTTAGTTTATCTTGAATCATTTTATTTCTATTATTAAAATAAAACTATGTTCACTGTAGAAAAATAAAATCTGAAAAATACAGGAAACATAAATAGGAAAAAATATTCACTTATAATCCCACTATCTCACAGATGTTCGCCACTGACATCTTAATGTCAGTTCTCTTGTGTGTGCGTGTATTTTTTCCTCCCATTTTCCTTATTCACAAAAAGAAGGTCATGTAATGGCATTATAAACATTTACTTTTTTAAAAAGACGAATTTATCTGATGATTCCATAGTTGTTCTTGTTGAACATTCTTTGTACTAACCAGTCTCATATTATGCACTGATTTTTTTTCAGATTTTTGCTTAAAAACCTCTCCTGTAAAATTTGTATAGCGGTCCTTCCCTGTGTCCTCTCCAATCCCTTTGCTGGCACTTAGGGAACTGCTGAGCTACATCGCTAGCCCTTTTTATTTTGTTTGGAGACACGGACTCGCTTAGTTGCCCAGGCTGGTCTTAAAGAAATATAATTCAGTTGGTGCTGTATGAGATGAAAGAAAGTAAAGCAGTATTAAAATAACACTGGCTTGATTATTTCCATAGGATAAATGTCTAGAAATTCCTTATCTGTATCAATCAGTACTCTAAAATTTTAGAGCTAGGAATGTAGCTCAGTGCTAGAGCGCTTGCATAAACATGCAAAGCCCTGTATGCCTTCCCCAGTATCTCTCAAAAAAGAATTTAAATGTGGCCTCTGGAAAGGCTGCGCCATTTTACATTTGTGTGTGTAATTCCTAGTATTCTCTTCCAGGCAGCTTTTTACACTTATTACTTCTTCGTGTTTTAAAACTTGATTTGTACTTTGATGGTGACAAATGAACATTCTTTTCTTATGGTGATTTGCCTGATTTCTCTTCTGTGGAAGTTAATTCATATCTTCTATTCACCTTTCTACTTGGTTATGTACATATCTTTTCCTTACCAGTGTGAAGGTTCCTTTCGTAATAACATTTTGTTGTATACATAACCAAGTAATTTTTTTCCCTGTGTGTTGTCAGAGGTTTGTTTACTTTCAAAGGTGCGTCCTGACCTGTCGAGGACACAGGAGACTGGCGAGGGACCAGTCACATGAACATGTGCCTTTGACTCCTTCCCTCCAGGGTCTGTGCTCAGGGGATTCAGTCAGCTGTTAGGATTAACCGGCCTTGCGGCAGAGAAGGCCTAGCTCACTTGAGAGAGACAGGAGCTCTCCATGTGTATTTATGCGTCACATTTCACACAGAAAGTTACGAGCTTGTGAGCTTCTCTACTTATGGGTTAGGAAGTCACTACAAGGAGCAGGTTCTTTAGAAAATGATGCATCCAAGTGAGAAAATAAAAATAATGAGAATAAGAATTTAAGTTAGGAAAAGATAAAATATATAAGAACCTGACCTAGTAAAGTTTATGGTCAAATCTAAATGAAAATAGAAGTAAAATAGAAGAGTTTGGAGTTTTAGAGTTTTTAGAGTTTATTGTAAACTCTATAAAATGTGGTAAGCAATGACTTTTGTTTCACTTTGTTTTTGAACTTTTGTGCTTAAGTTGTCCTCTTGCCTTAGCCTCACAAGTGCTGGGACTGCAAACATGTGCCTGACTCTAATAGATTCTTATAGGATACACTTACAAAAGGATGTCAAAAGTTGCACGTGGGATATTCATTGAAGTTTTTCTGTTTCTTTGGGTTTTTTGTGGTACCGGGGATCAAACTCAGGACCTTGTGCTTGCCAGGCAGGCGTGGCACCACTGAGCTATATTCCCAGCCCTCTAAGTTTTATTTTTAATGACAGAAGATTCAAAACAACCTAAACATCCCTGAGTAGAGAACTGAGTCTACCAATGACAAGGACGAGGGGACGTCGTGCAAGTCCCTACTTGGGAGAGTATTTTCCTTACACAAGCCTGTTCCTCACCTTCCCTTCTAGTCAGCACCTATTTAGCTTGTTACTTTGTTGGCGGAAACTTTTCTGACCTCCCTGACCAGATCCACTATCCCTGTTAATGTTTTTTTATACCAACCCTGACTGCTAAAATAACTAGAAAAGCAAAATAAAATATTTTCAAATTAATTTAATGATAATTTTAACTGAGAAAAGACAAATCCAGAGAGGTAAGACCAGGGATAGTGAAGCTATAGTACATCTGCCTCTCCAAAAGATTTGCCATCATTGGGTAAGTTCAACATTTTGAACCATTTCTCTTCCAAGTCCATTCATGAATTTCAGAAGGTTGAACAGCTCTCTTGATAGCCTGGGGTGACAAAACTAAAAAAAAAAAAAAAAAAAAATTAGGGCTCAGGCTTTGCTAAGGATGATGTGAATACTCATAAGCTTCTGCTTGTTGGTTTAGGACACTCAGAATGGCTTGATGTATGTGAGAGGAAGGAGGAGCCACAAGTAAGACAGCCCTGGAAGGGGATGTGGCCCACCTTCACCATCATTTCAGTGCCTGAAATTTAAATAAGGTAATCCCACAGACCTGATGAAAAGTGACCTCTCTACATTAAAATAACATCATGTAGGGCCTTAAATGATTTTTACAAAGTCTTTCATAGACAGTATGTGGTTAATAACCACTTGAGGAGCTATTACAGAATGAATGAGAACCTCTGAAACAGTGAGAAAGGAAAGAACACCCTCCGGGTTCTCCAAACAATGGATTTATCAGATCAAAACTTTAGAGTCCTGTGCTAAATCCAAAGCAAAACTTCCTTACTGTGTTCAAGAACATAGAAGATTAGATTGAAAATTTTGACAGAGAAGTGTGAATTATAAAAGAAGACATGTAGATTTGATAAAACACCCAAAGAAAGTTTTAGGACTGAAAAACAAAACAAAAAACCCAACAGATGACTTCAGATTTGACAAATCCAACATGATCCAGAGATAGATCAGAAGAAGCCATCTAGAATGAGGCATTGAGAGAAGACAGGACAGTGTCAAAACAAAGCATAAGAAGCAGGAAATCCAGTGAATAAGTGTGGTATATACATGTTTTTGGAATTTTAGAGTAAAGAGAGAGTAGGTAAAGGAAAAGATAACGTATAATATAAAAAATGTATAAAGGAAAGAAGGAAGAAAAGACAAACAATAGCTTCTGCTATTTATAATGTAGAGTATCTCTGTGACCTTGAAGTAGAAAGTAATTTCTGAAATAGGACACAAAAAGCACTAACCACAAAGGAAATTGTTATAAAGTGAACAACAAAGCTGGCTATGGTGGTGCACACCTGTAATCCCCACATTCAGGAGGCTGAGACAGAAGGATCACCACAAGTACGAGGCCAGTATTTTGTTGTTGTTGTTGTTGGTACTAGAGATCAAATTCATGACCTTGTGCTTGCAAGGTAGGTTCTGGAACCACTGAGCTAAATCCCTGGCCCTACCCTGGCCTACATAGTGAATTCAAAGCCAGCCTGAACTACAGAGCCAGGCACTCTTTCAAAAAACATTTAAAAACAAATAAATAGATGAGTAAATACATACATACATACATACATACATACATACATACATATATACATACATATGGACAACATTTAAGTAAGAACTTTTTACTCAGTCTTCTGCTAAGCTGGAAATTTACTTAACAGAAATATATGCACCAAAGAGAAATGCTGCGGAATTGCTTACAGCAGCCTATCCACAGGAGCATAAAATGGAGAGCCAGCCCACGTGACTGTGGACAGCAAAAAGAATAAGCCATGGCCCTTTCACTTAGTGGAATAGTACATGCTGATTAAAATGGACAAAAACAACGTGGAAAAATATGGATGAATCTCTCAGACACAGTGTTGAACAAACGAAGCAAGGCCAGAAAATCTACCCAGTTGTTCTAATTATGTAAAATTCTAAAGCAGTTACAATTGTAGCACTTGTGGGTGCATGATGATGTGGTAAACTGTAAAGAACAGCAAGACAGTGATTCCACTAAAAGCCAAGAGAGTTATTCCTTTGGGAAGGAGAGAAGCTAAACATGGGGGGCTCTTCTGGGGAACAGAAGAAAAGTAATATGTTTATTGAACAGAGAAGTGGCTGTGTAGGCATTTGCTTTTTAATAAAAGTATGCTTATTACATATCACAATAAAAGGGGGGGGAATTTTTGTAGAAATATTTGGAAACCTGAGAAGTAAATTCATTACCATTGGAGATTTAGCTAAATCAGGAAAGCTGCAGCCCTGTTCACCAGTAGAATTGCTGAGGTCTAGCACCAGCGGGGGATGGGCGGGAGGGTTAGAATTAGTAGACCTAATGTAGTAGACTGGGTGAAAGCCGTGTGCAAAGCAGGTAAGGTCCTAGTTGCCCCTGAGCGACCGACTGCCTCTTCTCCACATCTGTAGGCTCATCCTTAAAAAGTGTAACCCAAAAGGTTTCTGGGTAGAGTACAGTTCAGAACATCAGTACCTAAAACACATGAGATGTGTGACCTGCGTGCATCCTCACTCCCTAACCAAGACAGAGGCCAGCGGGGACCATTTGGTACAGTCCCTACGCAGCAGCCTGGAAGGCTTGCTGCACTCACACTGAAGCCCAGCGAACCTGGGACCGGAAGGCACCCGAGCAAGTTCTCTCAGACAAAACAAAACCACAAAAAGCAACCGGAATAAATGCAAAATATCCCCTAACAATAGGAGAAGATAGTAAGTTCATTAAACAAAATCATAGTGTTCTTACTAAGAGATTTGTTAACTTTTCTGCCCTTTGTTTCTATTCCCTGTTTGTTCCACAATTATCTTTTTTTTTTGTCTAATGTGATTTTCATGATGAGAGTAGAAAATGTTAAATGATAATAGATGGGAAGTCTTGCAGAATATGAGACATTTAAGAAATGAGAAAAACAACTGGGGGAAGGAATCTGTGTTTAACGTTTAGCCGGATCTCGGTGCATTTCACTTTGATTTTTTTTTTCCTCTCTTTCATGTACTTACATTCTCTTCTCATATTTCTATCTCCATTCCTTGTTTCTTGGTGTGTCTTCTCCCTGAAGATCTCTACATTTCCAGCTTTCAGAAAGGTATCCAACTGAAATGTGCTAAGAGCTTCATACTTGCTGTCTGTCCTGTTCCAGTCTATTGGGTAGACCTTTTTAGTTGGTAGTTGACAAGTTTCACACGGCCCTCCATCCTCCCTTTCAGTGATTATGTCTGTGTTTTCCGTGGACCTGCTGCTTATTCTAGCAGACCTTGAGAACTGGAGTTGAGGAAGGAATGGCCATGTTTTTTTTTTTTTTTTTTCTGACTTTTGAATGCTGTCACGTGGTGCATGCCTGGACCTCGGCTTCTCACGTGTGGGCTGTTTCCTAGATCTAAGACAAGAACAAGCCATGAACTCTTGGGTTAATATTTTCTATGCTGCTTTTTGAAATACCTCATGTGATCTGTACTGCCTAGTTGCCTATAGTCCTCTGAAACAATAACTCACTGGTCTGAGTAAATGGAATGATAATGCGAAAGCAGCCCTCACTAAGTTCAGGAGAGCTAGCTGGACCTTGTGTTTACTACAGAAAACACTGCTCAAGTGAGCATTGCCTTTTGCATCCTATGGTGGCCCACTGTGTTCTCAAAAGAGGTCTTTGCCATAGCAGCTGTCTTTGTGAGGTGTGTGTGTGTGTGTGTGTGTGTGTGTGTGTATGTGTGTGTGTGTTTCATTCTTCACTGTTTTCTACATTTCAGAATCTAAATGTTCCCACTCTTATAGATCCACTCGGTCTTTTTTCCGTGGCTCCTTCATTCTTTGCTTCACCTTTTTCTCTTCTGGGTTATTTTTTTCTCTTGCCTCTTAGAATGTCCCAGGATTTTTGCTTGTTTAAACAAACTTAGGCCTTGATTTCTCTTTTTAAAACAATAGTTTCTCTTTAAACAAAAATAGATACTTTATCCTGCGTTTTCTAAAAGCCACCTTATTATATTCCTTTAACTCACATATTCTTTGTATTCTCTAAGGAAGTACTTCAGTTCGAAAAGAGATCATCAAGAATAAAATCAGAGCCATTGGGAAGATGGCACGGGTCTTTTCAATTCTTCGGTAAGGATCAGTCTATCGTGACAGTGTGGGATAGAGGCATTTTAAAAGTATGTTAGAAGTTGATTTTAGAATTGGAGTTTGGTATTGGGACCACAGGTTTTCAGCTTGAGTGCACATTGAACAGATACTTGTGTTAAAGTGACTAAAAATGTATAGGCATGCATTCGTGTGGTTCTAGTGAATGTAGTGGTTGAGTGGAGATTTCAGAGTCAGATTTCCCTGTGTTCAAACTGATTCTAGCTCTTAGCAGTGTGACCTTGGGTTTAATCTGTGCCTGCATTTCTTTATATGTAAAAGAGAGATAATAAAGGGACATAGTTCCCAAGGTTGTTAGGTGGAAATGCCTGGTTGTTTAAAAAAATGTCTGGTTGTTTAAAATCAAAATCCCACTTGTTTGAGTCAGGCCTGGTTGGAAGTAGAGGCGCCTGTGCTGTCCACGCCTCTTTTCTCCCCTTCCTTTGTGTGCTGCTCAGTGGCTGGGGGGTGGGGGGAGCTCCCTGGCATTAAGCAGGGCTCTGTTGTTCCTTTGCAGGGAAGAGAGTGAGAGTGTGCTGACCCTCAAGGGCCTCACACCCACAGGCACACTCCCTCTGGGCGTCCTCTCCGGAGGAAAGCAAACCATTGAGACGGGTAAGTATGGAGTGCTCTGTACACTGAACCCTTGCAGCCAACGTAAAATTAAAAAGGAGGGCTGCTTTCAGGGACAGGTGCTGGGACAATTGAACAGCAGTCAGGGGAAGATAAATCTTGAGCCCTAACCTCCCCCTGTACACAACTCTAACTCAAACAGGATTACAACAGAAGTGTAAAAGGCTCAAAAATAAAATTCCTAGAACATAATATGGAGACTGGGCATTGTGGTAGGAAGAGTACTTATGTAGGACACAAAAACACTAACCATAAAGGAAAACAGTTAGTACACTGAATGTCATTAAAATAGTGTCTCCTAGCTGGCCACATGGCATGAGTAGCTGTCAGCTCCTCTGGAAACTGAGGAGGGAGGGTCATCTGAGCCTATGATTCAAGACTAGCCTGAACAACATAGTGAGACCTGTCTTAAAATTATTATTTTTCATGAAAATACATGATTAAGAGAGGGAAAAGGCAAACCACAAACTGAGAGATTTTTTTCCAAAACATATGTCTAACAAAGAACTTAATCAGATGAATTAAATATACCAAGAAAAATTTTAAAAGATCAAATAATTTTAGCAGACATTTCATAAAAGAATGTCAAAGTGGCAAATAAGCATATCAAATGATACAATAGTTATTCTTCTGGGAAACATATTATAACCACAGTAAGATACCACTGCATACTATTAGAATGAGCAAACATTTAAAATCAGACAAGAAACTATACGTGGTAGCACATGCCTATAATCCTAGCATTCAGGAGGCTGAATCAGGAGGATCACCTGAGTTCAAGGCCAGCCTGGGCTACAAAGTCAATTCAAGACCAACCTAAACTACATTATTAATAAGGCCCTTTATCAAAAAACCTTAATGAAGTAAATATCAAATAAAATCTGATAAGCCCAAGGATTGATGCATTTGTGGAGAACTAGAACTGGAGATGTGTTGATAGGTTGTAAAAAGGGCTCAACCATGCTGGGGATGGTGGCTCTCGCCTATAATCCCAGCACTCGGGAGGCAGAGGCAGGAGGATTGCTGTGAGTTCAAAGTTTGCCTGGGCTACAAATATAGTAAGGTCAGGGCCAGCTCAAACTGCACAGAGAGACCCCTGTCTCAAAAAGAAAAAAAAGGCTTAATCACTTCAGCAAACTGTTACACAGTAAAGCAAAAGGTGTATCTACCCCACAGTCCTGCATTTACATACCTAGAATATATCAAGGAAAAACTGGCACACATATCCACCAAAGGATGCACATAAGGATGTTTCTTGAGATTTATTTATAATAACTCCAAACTGAAAATGAGCTTAGTGTCCATGGACAGTAGAATAAATAAATGCTATATTTATATAATGACACAACATTGAGCAATTTTAAAATAATTTATTATGGATACATGCAACAAATAGTTAAATTTCATAAATCACATGGTCAACAAATAAAGTCAGACACGGGTTGGGGACATAGCTCAATGCCCAATGCCTTGGGTTCTGTTTCTAGCACCACAGAAATAAATAATAAAAGCAAAAAAGAATATAGACTGTCTACTGTATGTGATGTCTAAGAACAGCAGGCTAAGCAATGGTACGTGAGGTCAGAGCACCGCTTCCTCTGGTAGGAAATATCTGACCCAGAGAACGCAGGCATTCTGGAGTGTCTAGAATGCTCTGTATCATGTCTGGGCTCATGTATGCTACATAGGACTTGGGCACACAGTATAACTCATGTGCAGATTTTATACCTCAGCAAGGAAATAGTCCGGAAGGTTTGTTACCAACAAAGCAGGAGTTGGCCTCTGGCCTGCAGCCATGCTTCCCTTCACTGCCACAGTCCTCTTTGTAGTCAGAGCATTTATTCTAAAAATCATGTGAGAGGGGCTGGGGATTTAGCTCAGTGGTTCCGGCACCTGTGTTGCAAGCGCAAGGACCCAGGTTCGATCCCCGGTAACCATATACAATACTGTGCATGGAGACTCACGCCCAGCAGCAACCAGTATCACATACCACAGTGCCGGGCGTGGTGGCTCACGCCTGTAATCCCAGCACTCAGGAGGCAGAGGCAGGAGGATTGCTGTGATGTGAGTTTGAGGCTGAGCTCAGGGCCAGCCTGAACCACAAAGCGAAACCCTGTCTCAAAAAACCTTAAGAAAAATAAAAATAAATTTAAAAAATAAAAATCATGTGAGAGCTGGGTGTGGTAGCGCTGCCTGTAATCCCAGCTCTCAGGAAGCTGAGTCAGGAGAATCACCGCAAGCTTGAGGCCATCGTGAACTATCACAAAACTGTGTCTCAAATAAAAGAAAAGCAAGTAAAAATCATGTGAACACCAGCTTCTAAGTAGAGAGAGGGCTTTATGGAATAAAGGAATGAAGAGACCGATGTTTGTCAGAATGCACATAGAACTGGTCAAACAGGGAAGAAACAAGAGTGCACTGTTGAGTGACTAATTCCAAGCATGAAAAGTGGACTCAAGTATTATTCTCTTAAAGTTTCACTGCTTTTTGTTCCTTTGGTTTTACTAATTTGTTCCTGGAGGGCTTTTTCCCCCTCCCTTCTTTTTATTTTGCTATTTGTAGGAATTCTTTGTCTTTTGTGGAAATCTCAACACCTATTGACTAAGAAGAATAAATAATTTTTATTTTATAGGCTTGAATTCCTCTTTTTCTTTCATACTGAATCCTGAGATATTAGACCTCAGCCATTTAGAAGGAAGACTGAACATTTTATCCTTGAAAGTGTATCATTTCTTTCTTTTTTCTCTTTCTTTTTCTTTAAGAGACAAAGTGTTGCTTTGTTTCCCAGGCTCGGCTTGAATTTCTGTAGTCAATCCTGCAATCCCCCTGCCTCAGCCTTCTGAGTAGCTGGGACTGTAGGCACATTCTACATCACCCAGTTTATTTTCTTAATTCCTTTTGTTTCACAGAAAAGATCAGTAAATTGTTTCAAATTAAGAGTTTTTCTCTCAAATAAATGTGCAGCTTTTTTTTTTTAAGCACAGTACTTTTCTACCTTTGTTTTTATTTGGTACTTAATCATGCAAGATGCTCCGAGAATAGCGCTGATGAGAATATTTTCAAGTAATGGGAAGTAACATCGGTGAAGAAAAAGAGAAATGTCCTAGAATAGTCTTTCTTGAAGTGAAAATTGGTTGGTCCACCAAGTTGTTGTTTAATCTAAACCAATTTAGACCTTGAATAAGCAAATCTATCAGTCAAGGGCAAGTAATAAAGAGCATTGCATAGATGTGTTATTTGGGGATTTGTTCACTATAATTCTTGGTCATCTTTTGCGTTGATCGTCATTTATCCAGTTTCTCTTCATTCCTGATTTGAATGTGTTAATCAATTTAGGATTGTTTATCTATATTTCTGAAATGGATGGAAATCATCAGGAATGTTTAAGAACAAAACTAAAGTTGGTGCTAACTTTTTAGAGCATCTTGTTAACTGACAGGAACTGAGATTGGTTTGTCATTTTTGTATCAGTCTCGAGTCCATAAGCTTATGGGCAAATGGGACTGAGCTAGAACAGAAAAAAATCTTATTGTTCACCTTGAAGAGCTTTCAGCCAGAAATAGCCCTTTTGACCTTACTTACCACTCTGTTCGTTGGTACCTTACTTTCTTTCAAGAGAAGTTAGAAGGAGTTGCAGTACATATACAACACAGTCAAGTAAATGAATGTGCTTGGAGACTGGAGCATAAAAATATTAAAGGAAATCCAACAGCCAGCCTGCCAAAATGAGGAGGAAGGCGAAGAACATAAAAATTCACAAAGACCATGTGATAAACCAGTTATAAGTTGGACTGCATCAAACTTCCCAAACTTGTAAGAGACAGGTGTCGTGGTGCACTCGGGAGGTGGAGACAGAAGGATTGCCGGAAGTTCAAGACCAGCCTGGGATGCCTAGTGAGTTCAAGAATGGCCTGGAATATGTAGCGAGACTCTGTCAAAAAGAAAACATTAACTCTTCTATCCAACAAGTCGAACTATCAAGAAAAAGACAACCTACAGAATGTATGAAAATGTTTGCAAATCACATATTCCATAGGAGACTCTTATTAGAAAGTATAAAGAACTCCTACAACTAAATAATAAGACATCACAACTAAATATGGGTAAAGAATTTGAATTGATATTTTTCCAAAGAAGACACAAGTGGCTCATGACATCATTAGACATTGCAGAAATGTAGAGCAAAGCCACGATGAGCTAGCACTTTACATTCCCTGGGATGGCCACAGTAAGAAGAAGATGAGCTGTTGAAGGCGGGGAGTGTAGAACCAAAGTAAGCAGCTGTCAGTTGAGCGCACAGCCTGGCGATGTCATACTGCAGTAGGAGGTTAGCGCCACACTTCTTTCCCGGCCCTTCTCCTACTGATACACAGCGCTGCAAGAACAGCAGACTTGCTGCTTGTTATTCTCCCTGCCACCTTCAATAGCAGCCAGATGGGAAGAATTGGCAGGTTCACTTGTAGGCTCTCTGGCCTTTAAGAAAATTGCTGTTGGAGAGATTCAGGAGGTTCTCCAGATAGAATCTTCCTCCTCGCTTCAATCTATAACCTTTTCATATATTAGAGTTTTTGGCTGTCTAAAAAATTCAGGTGGGAGGAAGTCTTCCTCTTGATGCTAATTTTTAGATTATTTCCATTTTGAACACTGAGGGAGGAGAAGAGGGCTTTCTCGGTCATTGGCCTGAGTGGAAGCCACGTGGGAGGCGGACATCAGCTTTTGCCATGTCCTGGGCCCACGCGGGCACATGCGTTTCCAGTGGAACTGAACAGTCTTGTGCCTTTGCCATTTAGTAGTCCACCTCCAGAGAAGAATTAACCCATCACTTGTAATGCACTTTTCTTCCAAATACCAGGCTGTTATTCAAAGGCCAGTCTTTTCTAGGAAGAAATTAAAAGGATGATTGGCTCCCACATAAGTCATTTGAATAATTTTGAATAAGTTTTAGGAATAGTAAATAAGTTTTTTGAATAGGAGCCAACAGCAACTCATCAATACCATCCACGCTATTACAAATAGGTTGTTAAATTATTTGCTGTGGCGCACTCCTGTAATACAAGCTACTCAGGGGGTGAAGGCATAAAGATTCCAAGTTCAAGGCCGGCCTGAGCAACTTAGGGAGACCTTGTCTCAAAATTTAAAATTTAAAGATGAGAAGGGGGTGCCCTAGAAGTGTAGCTCAGTGGTAGAGCACCCCTGGGGTTCACTCCTTGGAACTGTAAAAACTTGTGTTTGACAAGTAATTTTGATACTTGGTATCAAGACATAAACTAACAGCTGACTGTTTCAAAGAAGAGAGCAGTGGTCCAGTGCCACCTAAAATGCTAAAAATATGAGAAACTTTTCCACCTTGTGGACCCCTCCAGCTCCTCTCAGTAATCTCTGGCTTCTCTAACTAGGGGCTTTCATGGTGACCGGGGAGGAGAGCAGGAGGGGCCTGAGGTCTGTGCCAGCGGCAGAGCTGCTGGTTTACTCATCTTCTCTGTCTTCATTTTGCATGCCACTGCTCCTGCCTCTCTCAGCCACAGTAGAAGCGGTAGAGGCCCAGGAAGGTATGGCTGTGTCCTCGGGTAGATGTGCTCCTGTGTCTGTCTACTAGCTTTAAAAGGCTTTCTGAGCATTTCGATCTCTTGTTATTGCATCACCAGAACTGTAACAATGAAAAGAGGAATCAGCATTCCTAGGCATGTTCTCACGTTCTGGGTGAGAACATCCGTTTCAATGACCTTCACCACAGCTAAACTCCTCGGTGGGACCTGTCAGTTTGCACACAGTGACTGAAGCTTCAGCAGCCCCTGGGCTGGGTGAAGCAGTCTAACCTCCTATCTCTTCCACATACAAAAGACATCTGTGGGACCAAGGTTGGACAGGGCAACTTCTTTATATAATGAGCAGAGACAAAAACAGACTAGAATTTCATTTGGTTCATTTTTGAGGTTGCCCTCTGACAGTTAACCAAAATTATCTTTGTTATAAATTTGTGGATGAAAAATCATTGGAATTGATAAACCTGGATTATAAATTTGTTCACTTAGGTAAAGTTGTTGAAAATGGGAATGCCTTTTTTGACAGTCTTAAGTTCGGTCTTAAGTTGAATCAGAAAGAAAATATCTAGAAACTGTGTTGATGATTTTATATTATGCTCAGCTCCTGGTTGTGCAAGATAAAAAAACAGCTTAAACAAGAGGCCATCTTGTTTCTTCTTTTGTTGTCATTGTGATGTATTTGCTTGAGGCAACAGCTCAGCTGGGCATGGTGGCACATGCCTGTGATCTCAGTGTTCTGGGAGGCTGAGACAGGAGAATTCCAACTTAAATCCAGCCTGGGCAACTTAACTTAGCAGACTCTATCTCAAGATAAAATGGGCTGGGAATGTAGCTCAGAACAAAGGCCCTGGGTTCAATCCCCAGTACTTTTTTCTTACAAAAAGCTACAACTCCCGTTAACTGTTCAACTTGTTCTGTTATTATAGTGTTGCCCTTTTGCTATCATTGTCCACATTTCTGCCTCACACTTTCTCAGACTGGTGCTAAGAGCTTGTTACCTTTTGATCAGATATATTTCTGGCATGATTAGTCCTATTGAGCTTTCATGAAAATTTCAGTTTCAGCTGCCCTTTCCCTTGAAGAAAACAAGGGAAAGTTCTAGACAAGGCTGACTGAGTTGTATGTTGCCTGTCCCCTTCACCAGATGTGTGCTCCGTGGTCGCCTTCTGTGTTCCTCGGGGAGGGGGCTGTGTGTGAGGAGCTTTGTTGAACTGCTGCTTTGTGCCTAACCGAGCGCTCTCCACATCCTTTGCTGTTTCTCTTCAGCCATCCGAGGGTTTTCGCTCCAGCACAAGATCCGGAGTTTTGAAGAAGCCCGAGGACTGGACCGAATTAATGAGCGAATGCCACCTCGCAAAGACAGTGGACAGGATGGGCCGGCGAGACTGGTGTCCCCTGTGCAGCCCCGTGCCGCGCACAGGAGCGACCGTGGGAAGAAAGCCCAGTGATGATTCAGTCGTACGGGGACACTCGTGGACCCCGCCCTTAGGAACAGATTTATTTATTATCAGAAAATGAAGCAGAAACAAACCTGGAGGTGCATTCACAGTTTAGTCTGCATTTATTCTGTAAGAAAGGTGAACCTTTTCTAAATTCTTTGAATTTGTGTTCAGTATATACGGAAGCACATCTGTTTTGTCCCTTCCTTAATTTTTAGGAACAAATGTGATTGTTATCACTGCATATGTGAAGTTTTGTGCGATCCAGGGGACCTTCCCCTAATAAAGGGCCTTGGAAACCTCAGACCCAGGTTTCTGACTTGAACTGGTTAGCCTTTATCTGTTTATGGAAGGCAGTAACATTTATTTAAAACTAGTAACTTTTCAAACTGAAGAATTTGTATTTCTTTCTGCTGGCTGCCATGGGGGTAGAGTCTTTAGATTTCATTGGCTAAAATTGCCTCTGTTCTGATAGAAAACTAGCTTATACTAAAGCTTCCAAGTAAATAACCCAAACCCAGTGATCTTAAGGGCCAAGGAGAATGTTGTTTGTAATAGCCTACTCTCTTCTGGACTCTTGATTCCTTTCAATAGGTTCTAGTAAAGCAAAATAAAAATGCCTGGTTTTCTTACAGTTACTTACACCATATCCATCAAAGGGCTGGGGGTATAGCCCAGTGGAGAGCTTACCCTGGGTTCTGTCTCCAGCTCTGAAGATACAAAATCATCCATGCAGGGCTGGGGATTTAGCTCAGTGATACCATGCCTACCTTGCAAGCACAAGGGTCCACAAGCAATCGCTGATACCACCAAAACAACAACAAAAACCTCTTAGAAAACATCCACCCAACCACAGGCATGATTGATTTAAACTCCTCAAATTTGAGGGGAGAAGGATTTTGAAAAGCTTTAACAATTGGCATATGCTTTTGCTTGTGTTTTTGGATCCCAAATGACTTAGCCCACCTCCAAAGGAAAGTAAAGATGTAAATATTTTATAAACACACTCAGCAGAACCTTCGACAGCAAGAAATATGTGCGCTCTCCCATGCTGTGGTCAGCTGTGTGTCTGTTTCAGTGTCAGCAATTCCAAATGAGCCAATGAGGAGAGGAAAATCTCCTCTAGCTGAATCTTACTAAAGCCACTGAGTTTCCTGTCTTGTGGATCTGGCTAGAAGTTCCATCTTCTCATCACTGGAATGTGCCTCCATCTTTCGCACTCAAGAGGTTAAACTTGGAGAACATGGAGAAAGAAAAACAGTGTTCAGAATCTGTGTTTGAATAATCTTCCCTTAGCTTCTTTTTCATCCTACAACCGAGTGAAAGAAGTTCTGTCAATGGCTTAGACTAGCACAGGTGCTGGGTCTCGGTACCTTTAGTCAGTTCTGTCTTGGGTGTGTGTCTGGGGATGACAGATCAGAGCATAGAAAAAGCAGATGTGTGGAATTCCTCACTGTCATATGGGATGTAAGAGTCCAGCTTTGGAAATGGCAGTACTTCATATGTAAAGCTTCAGGGAATCAAAAATCCCCAGAAAATAACATGTTTTGCAAGTCTATCATTTTCACTAGAAGAATAAAGAGTTAGCTCCTGTCTGTTTTCTGTACATTTTGCTGACAGTTCCCAGAGTGTTTATGACAGAGACCAAAGCACACTTGGGAACTGGACTGTCCCTGCATGGATTGCTGTCAATAAAGGAGAGAGAAATGATATTGGGGATGAGAAAGGATGTCACACTGAGTTATAAGGAAAGTCTAGAAAAGAAGCGATACTACGGGTGCCCTCAGAACTGTTGAAGGTCAGCAGGAAGAAAGATGAGAAGACCTTATTTAAGAAAACATGAGTGAATTTAAGACAGAGCAACACCAGCTTTCAGAGGGAGCGGGAACTGGTCACTGAATTCTGAAAGATACTTCTATAGAAAGCTGTCGTGTGTGTTCTGACATTTGAAGTATATGACACACGTGACACATGACACCTTCTAGCAGGACTCTTGGCTGGGAGGATAGCTCAGTGGTCACACACCTGCCTGGCATGTGAGAGGCTGTGAGTTTTAGCTCCAGCACTGGAAAAATGAATGAATGAGATTTTTTTAAAGTGAGGCTCTCACTTGGCACATAATAACCATACACACATTTGCATCTGTGACTCAAAACGGTTCAAAAGGCATAACCCTTAGAAATATGCTGTGGGAACAGTCCTGTTCCTTCACTTTAAGTTTTACTGGAAGTTTTTAACATGTTTCAGAATGTTTGAATCTAAACAGCAGCTTCCATGGTGGCCCGATGCCCTCCTCCTGCTGTTTCTGCCCAGAACCATCATTGTGGATAAACATTTTAATTGCATCAACACCCTGTAGTGTTGGCATCTGCGAAGCCTCTTCTGTTTTATCAAATCCTTCCTTCACATTAAGGTCCACGAGGATTTTCTTTTTGTGAAACTTCTCCCGCTTAGGAAAACAAAACAACCACTTCTGACATCAGTTCCCTAAGCACATCAGAGGGCACTTTTGTAAGCTTTTCTGAAATGACATTTTGAAAATGACGCTTCATATGGGCTGATCTCTCAATTTTGGTTATGTGCACATCATGAAAATTTTTTAATTCATTGGATGATTTTTTTTTTAAAGAAAAATGTAAAAATTCATCCCACACTACTTCAAAGTATCTTTTTGTTCTCTGTGGAGTTTTTTGATTTTTTGTTTTTGTTTTTGTTTGAGACAGGGTCTCACTTTGTAGTTCAGAGTGGCTCCGAGCTCACTATGTAGCCCAGGCCAACCTCGAACTCACAGCAATCCTCCTGCCCCTGCCTCCTGAGTGCTGGGATTTATTTTCTGTGTTTTGAACAGCACAAAAAGCAATACATCTGTGGAGCCGGGGATATAGCTCAGTGGTTCCGGCGCCTGTCTTGCAAGCGCAAGGACCCGGATTCAATCCCCGGTAACCACATAACAATACTGGGTGTGGAGACTCACCCCAGCGCCAACCAATACCACATACCAGTGCTGGGCGTGGTGGCTCACGCCTGTAATCCCAGCACTTGGGAGGCAGAGGCAGGAGGATTGCTGTGATGTGAGTTGGAGGCTGAGCTCAGGGCCAGCCTGAACCACAAAGTGAGACCCTGTCTCAAAAAACCTTAAAAAAAAAAAAAAAAAAAAAAAGCAATACATCTGTGTATGCACGTGTATTTTGTAGACTACCACAAAACCAGCTTCACTTTTCCTTACAGCCTGCAGATGACACTTTTTTTTTTTTATCCGTAGAAACATTGCTGATTTGCTGGATTTTGGTGACTAGATAGTGACCAGAAAAGTGAAAATTGCTTATTACAGTCTGATGGACTTGACCATATTCTGCCAAGAAATAGAAGAGTCTGCCTGGCTGGAAATATCAGTATATTTCATATCCCTTTATCTGGATTTCCTTCTCCTTTTCTGTTCTTCTATGAATAGTTGCCATTCAACAAAGCAAATTTCTCTGAATAGCAAAGATTTATTTTCTTAATGGGAAAAAAAAATCCCTTACTTCTTTGGTCACTCAAATACATATTATTTAATGTCATTCAGGAGCAAGGGTAGGATTTCTGAAAAACAGGGTCATTTGGGAGCTTTCAGCCTTGGCATTACCCCTTACATCTTCTGCCTTCTGAGTGGTTTTAGAAAATGAAGTTTGAGAAAATATTATATGCCATGTAAGGTGCAGCTGGGTTTGCTACTCATGGTCCTTACTGGGGAGCTTCTCCAGCCTTTCACAATGAGGAAGGCAGTGCCAACAATGTAACTCAGCAGCACTGGGCCTGCCTGGCAAGTGCAAGGTCCTGAGTTCAATTTCCGGTACCAGAAAAAACAAAACCACAAAACCACACAGAATGAGGAAGGTGGAAATCTGGCCCATTTACCTTCTCTTATTTTTATTTATTTATTTATTTTAAAAGTTTTTTTAGACAGGGTCTCACTTTATAGTTCAGGCTGGTCCTAAACTCAGCCTTGAACTTAGCAATCCTCCTGCCTCTGCTTTCCAAGTGCTGGGATTACAGACATGAGCCACCATGCCCAGCATTGTGGTATGTGGTACTGATTGCTGGTGGATGTGAGTCTCCACACCTGGTATTGTTGTATGTGGTTACTGGGGATCAAATCCTGGACCTTGCACTTGCAAGGCAGGTGCTAAAACCACTGAGCTAAATGCTCCACCCCCTTCTTTTATGTAAATGTAGCTGATCTCAAGAGTTTTTGACTGTACCATATCTCTAACTATAAAATTCAAGCTCTTCAGAGTTAAGTTCATCTTACCCAGTCCAAGTGATGAATCAGTTGAGCTGATTTAGAAAGAGGATGCCCCTTGCTGGCTGATTCATAGTTTTTCCTTATATTATTGTCAAGTAAGAGAAATTGTCGTTTTTCTCCCCAGTTTTTATATTGATGTTATTCTTTTTTTAAATTGACTAATTGGTACACTTTACATACATACACGTTGTGATCACAATTAACATTGAGAAATTGTCCCAGTATGTGACACAGTTTAATTCTCATTTTTTCCCTTTCCCTTGTCCTCCCCAAATTATTTTCTAATGTTATAGTTTAGAACTAAAATGTGCTCCAAAACTCCCAAATGTCGGAGGTGGAGCTTTTGGAGTGACTGGAACATGAGGACAGTTTGTTCACCAGTGTTTTGATCCAGGCATGCATGTGGTATAGGTGGAGCCAGCTGGAGGAGTATATCACTGGGTACATGTCTTGACAGGTGTTCCTCTGTCATTGACTCTTCCTGCTCTGCTTCTTGGCTGCCACAGGTTGAGCAGCTACTCTCCACCTTCTGCCAGGCCTCTTCTGCCTTGGACCTGGCTCTCCACGCACTGAACCCCCTAAAACTGTGAACCAAGTAAACCTCTCCTCTTTAAATTGCAGGTATTCTATCCTAGCAACAGGAAAGTAAACACACTAATCCATAAAGACCTGTTGAAATAGCATTCTAGAATCCCCAAAGTTTATTGTAGTTGTCATGGTTATAGTAGAACCCCGGTTTCTTTAAAAATATTTTTCAGCTTTTCCTACCCAGTCAGATACCAAAGCGAGGGAAAACCCAGAGCTCCAGTGGAGGGTACGAGGCTCCAATTTCCTAAATTACTTAGGGTTATAGCCGTGGGTTCTACCTTGTCTGTCACCCAGTCCACATCTCTTCTGAAATCTGCTAGACGAGAGTAAAGGGCAGCCTCGAAAGGCTCAGCCAGAGATTGACGGAGGTCTGGGTCACATGGAGGACACTTCTAAGGTACGATATTGCCACAGTCCCTCTTCAGCCTGCCATGATCAGACACTTGTAGAAAGGCCATCAGAAAGAACAGATGTGTGTAGAAGAAGAAAACTGTCTAACTGAAGGACAGAGGTGTCACTCTTATCTGGAGGGCCAGCGGCGAACTCTATTAACAATAGGACTTTGTACCATTGACAGAGTTAGGGAGAGGGACCAACATTACACTGGGACTTGGGACCTGCCCTACCTCTGTCCGCCAGCCAGAGTGAATAGGGTCAGTGTTAGCTGACTTCATCTATGCAGTCACAAAGGTGAAGATGATACTGGAGAAGATATTCCCTCCTGGGAGGCGCTGGCCTCATGCCCCTGCAACCGTGGCAGGCCTTGCTAAATAACACCTTTGTTGGAGACAGGGCTATGTGTCTTCTCCTCAGTGCCCTCAAGACAAGTCTCGGTGTCTTCAGAGGCGGAAGCAAGGACAGAGATGTGGCCCACCCTTTGGCGCAGCTGTGAGTAGGGCTATGCACACTGCCTGCCTGTAAGTTCTGGCCCAGGATTCCCTCATTCCCTCGTCACGGTTCTCTCCAGACCTTTTAAAGTTTACTCTGTTTTTGCAGGTCATAGTGATATAAGTAGCAAGCGCATGTGGTGAGGAGGAAGCAGTTGTAGATTTGGATTCAGGCAATAAAGATGCCTCTCTGTCACAGCATCTTTTTGAAGACACCATTGCAAACACATTTTTCTTTTCTCAGTCTATTGTAACTGATAGCTTTTTTCTCTTGGTAGAAATGTCAGCACACATTTTCCAAGTAAAGATCCTGGTTTTCACTTCATAGATACAGTGGGCTAGTGGTGAGGCTAGTTGGGATTGTCTTTTAAGATTCTTCAGAACGATAGAATTTTTGCTTGGATTTCGAGATTGCTTTCAGTTATGATGAAGCAATGGTGGGGATGTCACATTGGCAGAAGTCATTGATTCCTTTTTGTGAACGTACTTTGTTAGAACTTTGTTCCTGTAAGAAGTCATCTTTAAGAAGAAGAAAAAGCTCCTTTAACTAACTTATTGACTCCTTGTGTTTATTTTCTGGTAGAGGCTCTGATATTTGGTTCTTACACATTTAATAATTCCAGAAGTCAAGGAAAAGCTTAGCCTTTGATACCCAGTCGGGTCTGGGCTGGTCCCTGACAGTGTCGAGGAATTCCCCTCCCCAAGGAGCCTCATAGGAAGAGGACTTCTTTCCTTCACTCTCCAGCCCTTGAATTCAAAGCTCTTTGTCAGTTACTTCCATGTTTGTTTTTCTGCTCTCAAAACCTTCCTCTCTTTACTCTGGCCTTTTTACTCTGGCTGGCATTTTCCAAAGTCCCACTCCTGTGGCTTTTCCATAAAATGCCTCTAAGTGAAGAAAAAGAAGAAAGATATGTTCCTGCCTCTTCAATATGTTCAGGCAATCTTCCTGCCTCTGCCTCCGAAGTACTGGGATTATAGATATGAGCCACTATGCCCAGCATTGTGGTACGTGGTACCAGGGATTGAACTCATGACCTTGTATTTGCCAGGCAGACACCAGAACCACTGAGCTAGATCCCTGGCCCCAGAATTGGTTTTCATTAAGGTAATTTGCTAACTCTGTATGTGTTCCTTACTAATTTTACTAACTCTGTATCTGTTCCTTACATTAGACATGGATGAATTCCATCTTGGCAAGAGTCTAGCCACAGTGGAGTTAAACTGTTAAGGACAGGAAGTACCAGACCAGCCTTTCGATTCTTATGCAAAGTGAAAATACTGTGAGGTGCTATGGACTCAGAGGGACAAACAAGCTCCTCTGGGCATGTGGAGGTGAGGACAGGGAATACTGCAGGTCACGGTGCAGAGGTGAAGGGCTGCCTCCCACACCGTCAGGCCCAAACGGCAAACTGTGGCATCAAATACAGCTCTATTAAGGGACACAGTGTAGTTTACAGGCAAGAAAACAAGCCCAGATTTCTAATTTTACCAGGGTTGAGGGTGCATGTCAGATTCTGTTATCGCATAGCGTCCTGAGTTAACAGTATCCTTTCCTTTAGCTAAAAGCCCAGTACAATGAAGTAATACTTGCCCTTATTTACAGATTTATGGAAGGCTTTTGTAAGAGCCTTGGAATGAAAGGCTGATATGAAAATTCATGTTGACCTCTCAGTAGATGTAGATCTAGTCCCGACATATTTCCTGCTATAGGTAATTGTGTGGTCTTGCTTTTTGAGTTTGATAAAGAATCAACTTTCAGGTTTCAGAAAGTCTACTTATTGTTGGTATAGGGCATTTGTAATTTACCAGTAAATGAAGTCTTTTTCCATGTGGATGCAGTGAAGGAGGTTTGTCACAGAATTCAAGAAGGTGGGAAGACAGGTTATCCTGTCAGCAGAAGCCAGAGCACTGCCCTGTGGTGTCCACTGTCCAGCAGTCAGCCTTCTTCCCTTCTCATCTCAGTTTACCTGCGCAGGGAAGCAAGGCCGAGGCGGACCTCATGTCCAGCTCCTGGGTCTGTGCCGCTCTCTGTGGCCAAGTGGACTTGGCTGGTTTCCCCTCTGAGATCATCCTGCACTTATCCTTCCCTTAGAAAATCTACTTTTGAAAGAGCTCACAGACACTTGGTCTTTTCATCTTTCTTGAGATCTGAGTTTTGTCTGCTCAGATCTTTACAAAGTCACCCCGTCGGCACACTGTCTTCATCTGCTCAACCATTAAAAAAGGAGAGAGAGAACAGTCACAGAGGCAATGGCCATGTCGCAGCTTCCTGAGGGACAGACTGAGAAAGCTGGCCACAAGCCCGAGTTCCCGGACAGCCCTTGGGGATTGGATATGAGTGACTGAGAGCCCTGAATAGAAGCCTGTGGCATCATGTGCCTGCTATGCAAAGATTTATGCAAGGCAGCCCGAAGCCGCCTCCACTCGCGTGGGGTCCACACCCCCGTCCCGGCAGCCAGCCGCAGCACTGACCCTCACTTGCCCTCACAGAGATCCCTCACTTCTAGTGACTGTGCCCAAAAATATGTGGATTCCAGATGGGCCAGGCCATGCCGCTGCAGGCAGAGGAGGGCCTTTGAAGCCCCGAAGTGGGTCACTTGCACTTTCCTCCCTTGCTTGCCCCTGTTCCCATGAGTGGCTGGCACAGAAAGGGCTGTCAGTGGAACTTGGCCAGCAGCACTGTGGGAGCTGGAATCAGGAGAGGACCCAGGAGAGAGGATGGGCCCAGGGGATGAAACGCAGTCCAGATCCCAGCACCGGCGTGCCCTAGGCCACTTGCTTCCAGCCCCTCGCTGCCCTGTCTCTGTGGTCTCCCCTCTACAGAATTCCAAACTGTAGAAGAAAACACTCTTCTAAGTTCACACACACAGAAAAGAAGGAACCCACCTGGGGAATGTACCCGAACTCAGAGAAGTGACAGCAGATGTCCTTCCTCTAACGTGGGGGACCGAGGCCAGGGTAGGGGGTGGGGGTTCTCAGAGTGTGGCTGATGCAGAAGAAAATTAAGACTCCCAGCACCAGAGAAAGACACTCCAACGCGGTGCCGAGCACAGTGGGCCACGCTGAGGCCGACAGTCACCTTGAGTTCAAGGCCAGCCCCCGCTACATAGTAAGGACAAAGCAGCTTTCCACTCATCCTTTCTCTTTGGTGTCGGACGGTGTTTTTCACCCTCTTCTCCCTCTCTGTGTGAGGAACTCCAACATTTCTGAGTAGCTAATCGTGTCCTGGGGTGTGGCTGAGGGCAGGGTAGGTGGGGTACACAGAACAAAAGTTGGCAGCCTAGCCAGGGTGGAGACCCTGGTGACTGGAATCAGATAGCTAGGAAAGAGCAGTTATGAAACACAGTGTTTACTGCGGCTCAGGTGGCTGAGAAGGCTGAGGCAGCCTCTGACCACAGGCGGGGCCAGAGGTGGTCAGGTCGCACACTTGCAGGGAGAGAGCTCCCTTTGAGATGGCACAGTGGACTGGGGACAGCTCACAGGCATGGAAGGAATCTGTTCCAGGCTGACCCTGACCAAGCAGTGGCCCAGCTTTGTCCCTGAAGCCAAGCCAGCTGTGGAGGCCTGCCTGGGAGCTGAGGCTCAGGGGAGGAGCTGGGAAATCAGACACCTGGGTCTGGCCGGCTCTCTGAACCTGGCTCCCCCCACCCACTCTCATAATCTGCTTTTCAAAGAGGAGGAATTCTCCCTAAATAAGGGTGGAAAAGAAAGAACGAGTCATGTCTCCTTAGGTCTCCCCGCCCTTGGCGCTAGCCATCTTCGATCCTACCTTCTACAAGGCCAGATGAGCACCACCACGGGACACGGTGGGTTTGGGCCCGAGAGAGATGGGGATGAACCAGCAGGGCCCGGCCTTCGCGGGTCTCTAACACAACCACCCAAGCTGCCTCCCTCCTCCACAGCTGTTTACTGAGCTCCCCATTTCCATAGAGACAACTGGTGGCCAGGACCCAGGTCTTTGGCCGTGGCTGCCACCTCCCCTTGTGAGAATCAGGAAGTTGGAGCCTCTGGCAGCTCAGCAGCACCCTCTACATTAAATATTTATCTTGGAGTCCAGGATAGAGCCCTAGAGAATGAAAAGCGCAGGCTGGTGAGGGGTATGACCAGGATTCCCAGACTTGGAAGATCTTCAGCTTCACCGTCCTGGGAGAACAAGGAAGAAGAGGAAAGTGACGAGGCCCTTCTTAGTGCCGAGGACCCTGACAGGTGGGAAACTTGGGACTAGGGAAATGGGTACTTGTTTTCTCCAAAGGAGTGGGGGGGGGGGGGAAGAGGCTGGTGCCAAGGGGTGAGTGAGTGGCCCTGCTCCTTCAGGAGAGCAGCAGGGAGTTTCCCTGATCTGCTTCACTCGGGTGGGTAGACAGCCGCCCTCTGTGGGCACCGGCTGCCCACCCCATCTGCATGCTTTCAGCCTCCCCAGAGAGGCAGAGCTTCAGAAGGGATCTGAAAGGTTTGTTATCTCATTAAATATTTATCTTGGAGTCCAGGTCAAAACCCTAGAGAATAAGAGAAGCTTGTAAGGTCGCCCTGCTCTGTGCAGTAGTTGTCTTTGTAAAAGTCCTTTGCAATCGGCAGACTGCGAGTCCAGCCATCACTTTTAAAATCTTGCTTGGAACTGTCTAGAACTGGTTCCCTACGAACCTCCTCTGCCAGCGCAGCCTCTCTGTTTCTACGGGCAACGGGCAAACATGGGAGTCCTTGGCATGCTTGGCATGCCTGCCTGGAGCCCCCACTCTGTGTGCTTGTTCCCACACAGCAGAGCTGGAGAAAGACAAACTGACAGCAGCAGTCAGGGTGACAGGGCTTGGGAATTGCTTTATCTTTTTTTTCCATCCTCTTTCTTCTCAGCTTTTGAATTGAACGGCACTCTGAGTTGCACGGTGACCCCAGGCGCCAGTGCGACACCCCGGGACGACCCCGCAGTCTTTATTTCCCTAGTTGAGCCCCAATCTCTCCCAGTATTGAAGTTGATCAGTAACTACTAGTAGTTGGTTTGCTGGGGAAAGGGGAGCCAGAGCTAGAACTACTCCGGAGTTGGCTCCTACTGTCAGTAAATATTCATTCCGCGCCTCACTTTCTCTAACAGATCCTGCGCCACAGAGGATAGGGGAGGAGGGTGGGGAACCAGAGGGCGGGGCCTGGGGGATCGCGTCAGAGCCGCGGGAACGGCGGAAAGGCGGGGAGATCAAACGAAAGCGGTGTGTGGGAACCCCGGCACCCTTAACCTCATCTCCGCGCACGGCCCCACCCGCATCCTCTCGGGGCGGTACGCCCCGGGAACCGCCGCCTTGGCCCCACTTCTCCTGGTTCCTGGCACGTGTGTGAGCATCCGCTCGTCCGCCAGCGCACGCGCGCGTTTGTTTGTTTGCACACACCCGGCCGGTGCTCGTCTGAGCTCCAACTCTCCCACGCGCGGGAAGTGGGTGGCGGGGGCTTTCGGGCCACGCTGCCCGCGCAGCGCCCTCGTCGCGGCCCTAGCGTGTCTGCTTCTCCCGGCCGCCCGAGGCGCATCCGGAACTCACGGCCCGGTTCTCGTTAATCATTCCCGCCCCTCGGCCTTGCTCGGCCGTGCGGCAGCTCGCTTCCCACACCCTGGAAATGTCGTTGGAAACTCTGAGTCCCTCGCCGACCGGCCGCCCCCTTCCCGACGCCAGCCCTGTGGTGGGGGCCAGCGCGGCAGCTGGGAACCGAGAGAGCTCCCCGGGGACCTCGGGCCCCTCCCGGCGCCGCCTCCTGCCGGCCCGGCCCCTTCGGCCGTGGGCCCGCGGCGTCCCCGCGCTCGCCGGGGCCAGGGAGGAAGGGGGAGGCAACGGCCTGCTCTGCACTGCGCCCAGCCCGCTCCTGCCCACAGCCCCGGCTCGACCTCCTCCCTCTGCAGCCGATCCTGCCTGGCTTTCCTCTTCCTCCTCGCGGCCCTCCTGGTCCAGCCCTGACCGGGTCACGAGGCCGCGCCAGCCCGCGCGCCGCACAGCCCTCCTTCCTCAGGAGTGCCGCGGCCGCGCGGGGCAGGACCCCGACCGGGATGCTCCTGGGCTCCCGGGCGGCCCCGGGCCCCACCACCTGCTCCCCACAGAAGGTAGGTGTGGGAGGGCGAGGGGCGGGGAGGCGAGGTGCCGCCGCCCAAGGAGGGACTCGGCTTGAGGGAGGGCACAGAGCCCTTGTCACACGCAGTGTGAGTTTTGAGAAGTTCCTCAGCTCTCCTTCCAGAGAAGACGAAACTGCAGGAAACCTGTCTGGGTCCCTGTCCCTGTATCCTGAGAAAACAGTGGGCCAAGTCCCAAGGTCAGGGCTGGCGCCCCGAGGTGGGACGAGGGTGCCACCCACAGCAGAGCCGGCTCTGCTGCTGTTTGGAGCTGGCTGTCCTGCCCCGGTGAGGGGACTGCTTGAATTCTGAGAGGGCCCCAGAGATGTCCAGTACCCCTGACTGCTGCTTGCCAGCGAATAGTTCCCTGGGACGCCTCCCTCTTCCCCGAGTCTCCCTAATGACTCCTGGGATTGCTACCAAAAGGAAAACCAGGACCCTTTCCCTCCGGAACCCGGCGTGTTCCCAGAGGTGCCTCAGTCCCAGGGGCAGAGTGAGTAGGAACAGAGCAGATTTAGGGGTCCAGGGGCAGCAGCCTTGAACATAGGTGGTGGTGGGAGGCTCCGTGTCCTGCCCTTCCTCCACGAGGTTGCTTCTCACGGAGTTTGGAGGATGGACTGGTCACTCTGGGAGGAAGGCCGGGTCAGCTGATGGTCAGGATTGCTGATGCTGAACCCACAGCTTGGCCTTGAGCAGTCAGTAGGGCAGGGGGGTGGCTGCTGGAGCTAGTGTGCCCACACCCTGGTCTTCCGCTCTGCCCTGCCTCGCTTTCCCTGTGAGGGGCGGCCTGCCCGGGCTGGGGTGTGTCTGCATGTTTTGCTTTTGGTGAGAACCTAATTAGATCCAGCTGCTGAGCTGCCTCTTCTACTTCACTCATTTATTCCCCTAGCTGGGTTGGCATGGAAAAGCTGTATCCCCAGTAGACTGCTCAGATGTCCACAGGATGCCCACAGTCAGACCAGAGACAGAGTGTCATCCCCAGCCTTCCCTGTACCCTTGCCAGTCCCCAAACTGGGTCTAGAAGAGGAGGACTTACAGCTCCTGCATCTTCATCTCCATCCCCTCTGGGGCTCACAGGACCTTGCTGCCTGCACTTGCTATCCACATACCCCTCTCTCAGCCCACGGGCTGCTCTCATGATCCCCCTCAGTCTGCAGGAGTCTCATTTCACCATGTGTGACCGGGCACCCCAGTGTGTTGTCCTCTCCGAGAACCCCTAGAGCCCCCACAGGCATGACAGGTCTGATCTGGTCCAGGCCAAAGGTGATGGAGATTGGCTCCACTTCCGGCCCAGCCCAAAGCAGAGGTGAGGAGGTGGCACTGTGCACACCTTTGGTACAAGAGTCGTCTTGGACATCCAGGTGTAGGACCTCCTTTTTGCCCTCATGCTACCTCCAGGCTCCCTTCTTGCTGGCCTCCTCCTGGATGCCTGGAACCCCTTTCCCTTGACCTTTGCTTGGGGGAGAGGAACCTGCTGGCAAGTGAGGCGTGGTGCTGCCAGAGAGGACTCGCTATTCTAAACATGCTGGATGGTATCCAGGTGTGGTGGCACACGCCTATAATCCCAGCACCTGGCAGGCTGAGGCTTGAGTTCGAGGCCAGCCTGGGCTACATAGTGAGTTCAAGGCCAGCCTGACCTACATAGCAAGACCTTTCCCCAAACAAGCAAATAAAACAGCCTGGAGGTGCGGGATAAACCGCCTGTGGATGCACGCATGCATGAGAGCAAGTGTGTGTGCACGTGTGCATGCGGACAGGAGCGCACAGAGGGCACTCAGCACTGCCTCTGCTCCTGCCCTGCGTCTCTCTCAACCGGTCCCACGCAGGCTCCCTAAGCTCTCTAAGTTTTCAGCCTGTGAAGGAGGCTAGAGTGAAGCTCGCACTTCTCTGAACTCCAGAGTGGTTCCCACTGCTTGGAAATGTTCCGCACCTCTCCTGGGCCCTGTTAGGAATCACAGTGCCTCTGGCTGTTTTCCCGAACTCTGGGCTGGGCGATGGCCTTGCTGTTGGGCAGGCCCGAGGAACTCCTTGTGCCTGCAGGCAAGCAGCTGCTACAGGGCCTGAGGAAGGCAGAGGAACTGAAACAGTTTTGCTGCTGCCCAGGCCCCCATGCCAGCTGTCCCAGTTCCCCGGTGCCTTCCCCCTGGGGCTTCTGCCCTTGCCCCGGACAGAGGCAGCCTCAAGCCTGGCCAGTGGGCCCGCAGCCTGCTTCTGGCCAGCCTTCCCTTCCCTCCTCCTGGCCCTGCCCTCCCCTCCCCCACTCCCACCCGGAGCTCCTGCCCTGAGCCTAACAAGCAGCCCATTGTGCCTCGAGCCTGCATGGGCAGCCTGCAGGCCGGCACCCGGGGTGGCCTGTTTCCTGGGTCCTTGAGCTCCCACTCAGCCGGCCCCAACCCCCTGCCACAGCCGGGCCTTCCTCCCCCACACCAGGGTTGAGAGCCAAGAGGGCACGGGCCTTGCAGCCCAGCAGGCTTTCCCTTCTTCCCCACAGAGGATGCACACAGGAGCAGCTGGCACACCCGGTGTGCTCTAACCCTGAGTTGAGCATGCAAGGTCCTTCCTGCAACCTCCCTGCTGGGCTCAGCCTGGATGACTTCATTCCAGGCCACCTGCGGGCCCACACAGGGGCATCCTCCCGGGGGCCACGGGTGAGTGAGGCTGGAGGAGGAGGTGCACTGTGGGCCCTCAGTGGGTGGGAGCACCAGCAGATCAGGTTGAAGGGATGGGGGAGGGAGGGACCCGAAGACGCTCCCAGGGAAAGGCTGGTGGTGATCAGACCCTCATGGTGGGGGTCCATGTCCGGGTGGCCTTCCAGCCCCATGTGCTGAGGGACCTTCTGGGCCCTGAGCTGCTGCTCCTGGCCCTCCCCACAGGTGCCTGTGATCCGGAATGGTGGCTCCAACACCCTTAATTTCCAGTTCCATGACCCCGCGCCCAGAACTGTGTGCAATGGCTACATCCCCGCAACCAGAGATGCTCCCCAACATCCAGGTGGGTTTGCCCAGGCACAGGCTTCATGGAGACCTGCTGTCTGGCACCACTGTGTCAGAGGGAGGACAGCACGGGGAGGGGGTTAAGGCTGTCTGGCCACCAGGAAGCCCCCAGGTCCCTCCCTGTGCGAGAACACTGACTCAGAAATAGAAACATGAGCAGCGCCCCCCAGCACCAGGGGAAGGGACTGTGCATGTTCTCAGCCTTGGGTGTCAGCTGGACTGGACTGGGAATGGTGGGCATGGAAGGAATGCTCGCAGGGAGGGGTGGGGACTGAGTCCCCCCATGGCCCCAGCTCCTTTGGATATTGGGAGGTGTCTCAAAAGCTGGCCTGAGCGCCTGGGGACTTCTGGGTACAGCCCATCCCTGAGGAACGGGTGTCTTTTATTGAGTATTCCCTTGAGACAGATCCCAAGTGAAAGATTTGAGTCACTTAACAAGTAATTAAGAGCACTTACTGCTAATGAACGCTGTAAAGACATTTTACAAACCTAACTTCATTTTATCCCTTTGTATCCTGGCAAAGTAAGATAGGACTCCTGACATCTTCCCGGTGACGAAGCTCAGTCTCAGAGCTGGTCAGTAGCTGAGGCCACATGCACAATTGAACCCATGTCCTTTTGTCCTCAAAGCCCTTTCATGGCAACACCCACTACTCAGAAGCTAAAGATTCTCGGGAAGCTGGGAACACAGCCGCCATGACCAAGGAGCGAGTTTCCGTCCTCGCTGAGTAAACCCTTTGACTGTGTGTCAGGCACAGTCACACACGAGATGTCACCAGGTCTTTGTTATGATCGTGCTTGTTTTATAGAAGTGAAACCTCGGGGTCCTGAGAGGGTGACTGATGGGCCCAAAGTCGCAAAGCCAGTAGGTGGCAGAGGGGGGGTCGGAATCCAGGTTTGCCCTCTCTGAGGCGGGTTTCTTCTCTGCCACACTCTGGCTGGGGTGACCCCAGCATTCTCTGCAAACGTTTATTCTTCAGACTTTAGGACAGTCCCAGGAAATCAGGATGGGGTGGGGATTTTTCAAAACAAAATCTGTTTTTATCCACTTTAAGAAGTAAACAAGCCTGTGCTATTGCTGGGGATGAGGAGGTTGGTAGAGCCGCGTCATCTGCTCAAATAAACAAGGTCGTGTTGAAACTTTGGACCCACAGGGATCAATGTTCTGAGGAGCTAAGGGACAAAAAAGGTCAGGGGGGACCCTGCCCTCAGCCAATGCTGTCCTGCACACACCCCACAGACCCTGCATGGTACCAAACCTGGCCGGGCTCTGGGAGCCAGCCCTCTGGAAGCCCAAAGACCCCCAGCTCCCAGCATGCCCAGAATTGGTCAGCCACATGGACCAAGGATGGCAGACATCGGGACAAGCGCTGGGTCAAGTACAAGGGGATCGGGCCCGTGGATGAGAGCGGCATGCCCATCGCCCCCCGATCTGTGAGTCCAGGGTTGGCGGGTCACCGACAGATGGGGATGGGGACCTACACTGAGCTGTTCCTCTATCAGCTGAATGGTGGATAGGGCAAGAAAGGCAGTCCCCTGACCATCCTAGAGGAAGCAAAGGTTCCACCGTGGTGTTTGGGGAGGCCACTAACCTCATAGAGTTACGGGCGCCCTGTGTGTCTGAGGGGCAGGCCCAGAGTCCCACCTGGGTCTCCAAAGTAGAATGAAGCACCATTGTAAACTGAGCCTGGCAGACACCCTACTCTTAGTTTTGCCGGGCCTGGCACGGGTACACAAAGGGGCTACTCAATGTCAGAATGAAGGAAGGAGCCGGGAGGGGAAGGTGCAGAGTGGCCCGGGACCCCCAGCACTGCCAGTCTCTGTCTCTCCACCACCTTCCCGCCCAGAAGCAGCCATATATCCTCACCGGGCAGCTGGCATTGGTACAAACCCCTCCTGCCTTCCCAGGCTCAGGGAGGCAGGTGATTGAAATACTATCTCTCCACTTCATTCCATAAAAACACATGTTCTTTGTAGAATACCAGGAATTGTAGAAAAGGAAAAATGTTAATCACTCTGAATCTCATAATGGAGGAGTCACTGCCCTGTACAGTGACGAGTCCTTCAAGTGTCTAACTTTCACACGACACACTGCACGCTTAGTGCATGTTTATTGTCATAGAAAGACATGACAAGAGATGCTCCCTGGGACACCCACACAGCTTCAGAGGAGGCAGGGAAGGGACTCACGAATGAAAACTTGCGCGCGGTCTCATCCTGGGAGGGTGGTGAGCTGAAAGCCTGACTGTGTTCTCTGATCGCAGAGTGTCGACAGCCCCAGGGACTGGTATCGGAGAATGTTTCAGCAGATTCACCGGAAAATGCCAGGTTAGGCACTGTGCCGGAGCCCAGGGTGGACTCTGGCACTGCAGCGGAGGGAGGGAGGTAGAGCAGACGGACCTGTCGGTTTAGGGGATTGTACACATGCACACGCGCGCGCACACACACACACACACACACACACACACACACACCTCAGGCTATTAGGAGAGCGCTCCCTAAGCGGGCCAGGAGGAGACTCCTTGTCCTCTCCCTCTCCTCAGCAGTGGGCTCTGAAGCATGCTGGGCCAGACAGTGCCCCAATGTCCTCTGATGCCACAGAGCCTGAGCCACACTCTGCCAGGCAGCCTTGGAGCATGGAGCCCTGGGAGGGCAGGAGCACTCCACAGACCAGAGAAGGGGTGGCGGGGCAAGCACCGGGTGGAGCATGCGCAGTGTGAGAGATGAAGTCAGAGCTAGAGGGTCAGGTCGTCACAGCCTGTGACAAGGATTTGGCTTTTACCATACAAGAGAGCTGCGGCTGCTGCGAGGTCCTGAGCACAAAGGTGACAAGCTTACACAGTGGTGGTTGGAGAGGCTGTGACAGGCTGAAGGTACATAGGAAATGTTAGAAGCAGGGGCCAGGATGCTAGCTGCAGACCTGTTTGGGTTGGGTGGAGTTCAGGATTCTCCCACATCAAGGACTGGAATTCTCAGATGGTGCGCAAGAGAAGGGTCAGATTGACCCTAAAGCTGGGCAAGCTGAAGGACAGAGTTGCCATCTACAGAGACAGACAGGACTGCAGGAGGAGCGCTGCAAAGGCGCTTCGGTTCCGTCCGTGTCACGTCTGAGTGCCACGTCCAGTAGGCAGTTGAATATCCAAGACTTCAGCTCACAGCCAAGGTCTGAGCTGCAGATGGAAATCTGTAGGACTCACTCAAAAGAGATTCTGGTTGAAAGTTCTCTGGGTAATTCTAATGCATAGCCAAGGCTGTGATCCAAGGGAATAAATGGAATAGTAATTGCCCAACGGGGTACTGGAGGATGGCATCCAGGAGCTACAGGACACAAATCCCTGGCTGCTCAAGGCCCCTGCAGAACACAGCTGGCACTAGCCCCATTGCTGTATGACTTGAGGGGCAAATGGCAGACGAGCGCAGCATTCACGTACAGCCCACATCACACACAAACAAACACGCACACACATGCACGCACACTTGCATACTCTTAAGTCAGGTCTGGATTGCTATTAGACCCAGAACAAAGTAAGTGCTGTGTCAATAGTTGCCATGCTGTGGTGTTTAAGGAACCTTGACAAAAAAAAGGCTTGTACGTGTTCAGTGCAGATGCAGTTTTTTTCCTGAAATTTTTCAATCTATGGTTTGAGTCTATCTATAGATGTGAAATTTATGAATCCAGAGGAGTTGACTGATTTGAAAAGCCTTAACCTGGGGGGAGGGTCCATACCTATAATCCCAGCTACCTCGAAGGCTGAGGCAGGAAGATCATAAGTTGGAGGCCAGTCTAGGCAACTTAGACCCTGTCTCAAGAGAAAAGTATTACACAGGTAGCTGGGGGTGGGGCAGGGCAGCTAGCATGTGTGAGGCCCTGGGTTCAGCTCCCAGCACTGAGGGCAGGGGCCTCGGACTAGTCAGGGTTACTAGGGAAATCAAGAGGCTGAACTCCCAGAAAAGTAAATGCACAGAAGTTCTACCCACCAGACAACAGCCAGAAGGCTGGAGAAGGTGCAGCCAGGGAGGCAGAGGAAAACTGAGTCTTCTGCAACCTGGGGAAGACGGGATTTTAAAGGAGGAAGTGGTGAGCTGTGACGGCTGCTGTCCATAGGTCATTTGGAGTTGAGCGGCCTGAAGACCTGAGCGAGGTCGTTCAGTAGTCAGTCTCCTGGAGTGAGTGCAGGGCCTTCTTTCTGTGTGGGGCACTGTGGCGGGCTAAGGGGCAGTGGCTGGTGATCAGTACCTTTTCCCACGAGGCCCTCAGAGGTTCCACATGGTTTGGGCAGAAGGGGAAGGAGAGTATTCAGAAGAGGGCACACCGTGCAGGGAAAGAGCCACCGGGGAGTCCAGCCCCCCCCCCAAACCTGCATGGTGGGCAGGTCTGCAGGCTGGGGAGGGTTTGAATGGGGACCACTGAGAAGGGCTGACCAGCTGGCTGCCAGGGCCCAGGGTCAGCCAGAAGCATTTCAAGCTGGCCCAAGAGCTGCCTTTTGTTTCTTTCCCTCCTTGAGACATTCTTGGTTCCTGATTCAGCCCCTGGGGGTAGGTAGGAGGTTGTAAGCAGCCCAGGGTGCCCAGCTCACTTGTCTGCTCCACCTGTGACCTGTCCTCTCTGCTCCCCAGACCTGCAGCTGGACTGGACCTTCCCAGACCCACTTACAGGTGCGGAGGTGTGGGGCTGGTTCGGGGGTGAGATGTGCAGTGCCCATGGATTTGGAGGGTGGGCAGGTGGTGTGAACTGACCTGAAACGTGTTGGTAGCTTTCAGGGAGTTCAACATACCTGGGAAGGTGGTAACTAAGAGTCCCAGCTTCAGCTGAGCTTGGTGATACACTTCTGTAATCCCAGCACTTGTTAGGCTGAAGCAGGAAAATTGATGCAAATTTGAGGCCTGGGCTACTGCAAATTTGAGGCCAGCCTGGGCTACATAGTGAGTTCAAGGCCAGTCTGCATAGTGAGACCGCATCACAAACAAAAATGACAGACAAGCCCCAGTTCCCTTACCACACTCTGGTCAGATTTTCTTGGGCCTATTTTTTGGGCCTGTTTTGGAGACACCGCTGACCCCACAGCTGTTTTAAATATTTTGTAGAGCATAAAACCTTTGGCACAGAGCTTACATTGGTTGGCCAGGAGTATTATCCCTGTACCTGTGAACTGAGCGCTAGGTGAAGGTGGTACTGCACTGGAAATATCAATAGTCACACACACCCCTGCCTGTCTTTTTCCACCCACAGTAGTCCCATGCACCCCCTCTGCAGCACCCAGACATCCAGAGCCCCAGCAAAGATTTACCCCCAGATCTGGCACGGAGGCGGCTTCCAGAGGGTGAGCTTTGGGCAGGGGCTGGTGCCCCTCAGGGCATCTGCGCCCCCTTGTGGCCACGATGAACACAGGGGTCTGGCAGTAGGTCTGCCTTGCAGTCTTCAGGAATCCGACCCCTCAACTCGGATTGGCTCAAGTGTGGGCCACTTTAAGGGGCAGGATGTCAGGACCACGTGGACAGTACTACAAGGCAGCTTGGACTGTGGTCATCTGCTTTGACACCTGAGAGGAAGAAAGCAGCGTGGCTGAGTTCGCTTCTTGTCCTAATGTGGCTGAACCCAGAGGCGAAGGGAGACAATTGGAAGCTTCATTCTCAAAGTAAAATCTGGGAGCTTCTTGGACCTCAGTAGTTCTCTAGCATGGCTTCAGGTGGCCCGTGTGTCTTGATTTGATGATAATGATAATGATAATAATACTCTCCAGACTGTGCCCAGAGTCGGGCTTCAAAGTCCAACTGAAGTGAGCTGAAGTCAGCCATGTGGCAATGGGCTACATAACCGTTCTGAGCCTCGGTGTCCTGTCGTAATCAGAGGCCGTGGGTGATGGTGCGGATGGATTGGGGTTATGTGTCCAGCTCCATCACACCTAGCACACGGCGAGTTTGCACAAACACAAGCAGTGCACAGTTCGGTTAGGACCGCAGCCTCCTTAGATGGAATGACACATTCCATTCTTATGATCACTTTTATTATTACTAAAATCAGAGTAGAGTCACAATTACAGCCAACAGAGCCTGACCCTCTGGGCAGGCATTCCATCGTTGATAAGCTGTATATCGTGTTCCACTTGGTAGAAACGTTTAAACTAAAACCAGACTGGGACATTAAAGCCAGCCAGGAAGAGAGCTGAGGGGAGATGGGTTAGGGCAGGGCCTTTCCAGGGATTCCTTACAGTAGGAGGGCCATGGTGGCTGGTTTTACTCAAGGCCAGCAGGAAAGGGCCTGGCCTCTCCTGAAATAGGCTTGTGTCAAGGTTTCTCCTGGGCACCTGCCTCACGTCCCCTCTATTTTATGGGGGTCAAGCCTGAGATGCCATCTAAGTTGCTAAAAGGAACACAGCTGCTAGGTGGTAGAGCTCGGACGTGTGCCAATATGGAGTGCTGCTTCCCCGGGAAGGGGCGGGGATGGAGAGGCAGGCTAGGCCCCTCTGTGGAGATGGGGCCAGTGAAGGGACAGAGTGCAGCTCCTTTGCCTAGGGCTGTGAGCTCCCTTATTCCCTAGTTTCCCTAGAAGCAAACTAAAGGGATGCCCTTCCCCTTCTGCAGGAGAACCTGGGATCACTCCCAGGAACTACACAAAAGCACCTTCAACTCTACGCCTGGGACAGCACCCTTGGGACTCCATCCCTCAAATCAGGTAGCCCTGCAGCATGCACCCCACCCTGGCACCAGCTGTCTGCTGTCCGGCACAGGAAGTACCTTTCAGCCTGGACCCTTAGGAGGGCACTGAGAGGGCCAGGGGTGTGGCTCAGTGCTACTGTGCCTGCTGTGAGAGTGCTGGGTGCTGAGTTTTCTCTAGTACCAAAAAAGAAAAGAAAAGAAAAGGCGGGGAGCTGAGGATTTAGCTCAAGTGGTACCACATCTACTTTGGAAGCACAAGGGCCCAAGTTCAATCCCTGGTGCCTGAAAAAAAAAGTTCTATGTTGTGTGTATGTGTTAAAGGAGGAACCCACTTGTCTCTTAGAAGCTATCTTTCTCTCAATAAAGTTTTCTACTTTTAAGAGAGTCTGAGGAGACACAGAGCAGGGCAGGGCCTGAAAGTCCACTCCTCAAGGTGATGGCCACCCACATCTGTGTAGGTGCTCCGGCGCCAGGAAAAAGTGGACAATGTCTGGACAGAAGACTCCTGGAACCAGTTTCTGCAGGAACTAGAGACAGGGCAGAAGGTGAGTGTCAGCCGGGAGCTCTGGGAGTGCACCCTGCTCTCAGCTGAAGCATTTGGGAAGTGGGCTCACCCCGACACTCCCCACCTTCAGCCCAAGAAGCCGCTGGTGGACGATCCTCTGGAGAAGCCTTCCCAGCCCATTGAGGTGAGTGCTGTGGATGGGGTGGGGGGTAAACAAGGAGATTCTGGAGTTTTGTGGGGCCCAGCAACCATGGGCACGGGCCAGAGGCTGTCTCCGGTCCCACAAAATTCACCTTTATCCCAGCACCCAGGCTTAAAGTAGGTGCTTAATAAATGTATGTCGACTAAAGCAGCAGCGGGGCGGGCTCAGTGTGGAGGGAGCTGTCAGGCAGTTTTCTCATGATGTCATGCAGCTGAGGTCCAGAGAGCAGAGGGCAGCTGTGCGGGGTGGTGCCTGCCTACAGCCCCAGCACTGAAGGGGGCTGCGGCAGGGACTGCAAAAGTTCAAGTCCAGCTTGGGCAACTTGGTGAGACCTTTCTCAAAATATGTAATTGTAAAGGGCTGAGGATGTAGCTCAGTGGTTGAGTACCCTGGGTTCTATCACCAGTAGCAGGAAGAGAGAGAGAAGACAGGAATCACTTCCACAGGGCATGTGTACATATGCACCTGCATGTGTGTGTGTGTGTGAAACGCTCAGCTCCTTGAAGAGGGCAGTGTGAGGGGCCTGGATGGGTACCAGTCACCAGGAAGCCAGTGATAGAAGGCTGTGGAGGAGATGGTGAGGAAATGGGGCTCCACAGGCCTGGACAGAGAAGTAACAAAAATTGGTAGGAACACACAGGCCGGAAGTAATGCAGGGAGAGACTGCAGGGCGGGGAGGGGGCAGGAGCTCCCTCCGGAGCCACATCTGCGCCCCGGGCCACAGGCAGAGAGCCTGTTCTGGCCCCTGGAACTTCCTGCTGCCTTTAATGCCAGCACGGTGACCTGGCCAAAACCCTGACACTCAGGCAGGTGTGTACTCGCGCATGCACACGCACACACACACCGTGCATGCCCCTGCTGCCCAGGTCCTGCTGGAGAGAGAGCTGGCCAAGCTGAGTGAGGAGCTGGACAAGGACCTGCGGGCCATTGAGATCCGCCAGCCGTTCCCCAAGGTACCGGCAGCGTCAGTCCTTAGCCCTCGTAGGGGCCCCAGGCCACGCAGTCAAGCTGGATGGAGGCCAGAGAGGCTGTAGGGACCTTGGGTGGACTTCGCCCTGTCTGCTGTCACCTCCAAAACACTGGGTGTCCACTTTCCAAGAGACCCCAGGAGCCCTCGCAGGCCACTCACGTCAGACTGACTCCGGGTTGGGCCCCGCCCTGCAGCCCGAGACCCCGACCCCATCCGCGCAGGCCCCCTTCTCCCCTTAAGCCCTCCCCTTCCCTCCCCGCACTCTTCGTCCTCCCCCTCCCGCTCCTCCCGCTCCTCCCGCTCCTCCCGCTCCTCCCGCTCCTCCCCTCTCCTCCCGGCGCGGCGCCTCTAGGACCCCGCGTCCCGCCCGCCCCTCCTGCCTCCGCCTGCCGGCCCGGCCGGGAACTTTTCCGGGGAAGGCGGCCTCAGGGTCCGGGCCTCACCGTGCCTCTTCTCCCGGCACAGAGCTCACAGGTGCCCCGACGGGCTCCAGAGCAGCGGCCCTCGGCCCGGTGAGTGCGGGGACACGACTGAGACGGAGGTGGCGCTGGGAGTGGGGACCGGAATCCCCGAGGGCGAGCGCAGAAGGGCCTGGAGGGCGGGCGAAAGGTGGCTAGAGGATCGCGGGGCGCTTTCTGCGGGGCCGCCCCCACCCTGGGTAGCTGGGCCCCAGAACTTGGGTGGCGCTAGGGACGGGAGTCCTGCCACGCCCCGCATGCACCCCCACCCCCACCCCGCCTCTCGAAGCCCCGAGCCTCACCCATTCCTGCCCCGCCAGCAGGGGAAGTCGGACATCCTGCTGGGAGCTCAGGACCGGAGACGCCCAGGGAGCTGGCGCCTTCAGGGCGGTGGTGGTGGGGTCTGGGGGTCCCGGGAGGTGCTGGCTGAGCCAGTGGGGTGCAAAGCCCTAGACAGGTGGCTCAGTCCCTGCGTTCCTGCAGCCCTATTCCAGCCTGGAGCTCCAGCTCCTCGCATGCACCTTTCCTGGGGTCCTCCCGACCCTTGAGCCCCCACAGAATGGCGGATGGAGGTGGAAGCCCCTTCCTGGGTCGTAGAGATTTTGTCTACCCGTCCTCAGCCCGAGGTAAGGACGAAATCCCGCTTGTGCCCCAGGGGAAACGGAAGTCAAGGGAGCCCCTTGCTTCCCTTGGGCTGTCAAGGGGCTACTTAACCTATCCCAGCCCCCTCCTCCCAGACGTGGCCTGCCCAAGCTGAGAAGTGTTTCTCCACAGACCCCAGTGCCCCCGATCGAGGTGGCAGCCCAGCCAGGAAGGAAGAGAAGGTACCGGTGGGCCCTAGGGTCAGGATGTGGGGTGAGCCTGGGGCTGTGGCCCTTTGCCCCTCTGAGGAAGCCCATTCTGTCTTCTCAGAGGAAGGCAGCCCGGCTCAAGTTTGACTTCCAGGCGCAATCTCCCAAGTAAGCAGCCGTGCCAACCTGCCCCGTCCACCCTGGGCAGTCTCTGCCCTTGGGGTGGGTGGGGGCTATGGCCTCGACGGGCACCCCCAGAGGAGTGGGGGGTTCACTTTCCCAGGACTCGCAGAGGGAAGGAGGTCAGGAGGCCTCGGCTGGCTGCTAGGTACTGGCTCTGGCCTGCAGGGAGCTGACTCTGCAGAAGGGCGACATCGTGTACATCCACAAGGAGGTGGACAAGAACTGGCTGGAGGGGGAGCACTACGGCCGGCGGGGCATCTTCCCCGCTAATTACGTGGAGGTGAGCTTCATGGCTGGGCGTGGGCAGGAGCTGGCAGGGCTGGCCCTGTACTGGGAGAGCCTTCGGTGCAGACCAGGGTCCAGAGATGGAGATCCTTGAGGGGCAGGTGCCACCTCGAGTGGGTGGCTTTGCCCCTGCGGGTCTGGCCCCAGTGCTCAGTCTCTGCCTGGGTTGCTGAACAGGGTGAGGCGCCCAGGCCAGGAGAGGACCATGTGCCCCTGATCCTCAGCCGAAGCCACCACCCCGGCAGTACGCTAAGCTTTGATCATTTTGAATATGTCTTTCTTGTCAGTTTATTTTCATTTGAGACGCTGTCTAGCTGTGCAGTTTAGGCTGGCCTTGAACTCACAGTATAGTCCAGGCTAGCCTCAAACTCATGGCAATCCTCCTGCCTCATCCTCCCAAGTTCTAGGATCATAGGTGTGCAACACCACATTGGGCTCCCGAGTGTGTCTCCCTAAAGCTGTCCTTGTAAATAAGCCTAATGGTAATTAGCAAGAATATGACATTTTAGAAGTCACACGAACATGGTACTCCATTCCAGAGAGAAGCTAGGTTCTAGACCCACATAAGCTGGGTGTGGTGCTGCATGCCTATAACCTGAGCAATCCTGGAAGGCTGAGACAGGAGGATTTCAAATTCCAGTCCTACCTGGGCTGTTTAGTAAGCCTTTGCCTCAAAAAATTAAAACACAAGCAGGGAATGTAATGCAGTGCCAACACCTAAGGTTTAATCCCCACTACTGCAAGAAGTAAACAAGTAAACAAAGTTATTAGCATACAGTTGCCATGATATTCTCTGATGAGTCCCCCTGTCCTTTTTTTTTGTGACTCTGGGGACTGAACCCAGGGGCCTCATGTATGCAGGGTAAACATCTGAGCACAGAACCAAGTTCTGGGCCATTTTTTATTCTTATTTTTTTGGGACTGGGAATTGAACTCAGGACCTTATCTTGTCAGATGGGCATGCTGCTGCAGAGCTATATCCCTGATCCTTTTGTTTGTTTATTTTGAGACAAGTTCTTTCTAAATTGATAAATTGTCCAGGCTGAGCTCAAACTTGTGATCCTCCTGCTTCAGCCTCCTAGAGTTCTGGGATTATAGCATGTGCCACTACACCTGGCGTATTATCCTTTTAATGTCTGTAAAATGCGTAGCTATGTTCTTTCATTTAAAAAAATAATTTTATTAAAAAATAATAATAATAATTTTATTGAGCATTGTACTCAGTTTCATCTGACATTTGACATTTGCACTTTGTAATTTTAATTTCTGGTACTGGAGACTGAACTCAGGACCTAGTGCTTGTGAGGCAGGAAAATTGGGCAGGGCTAAATCCCCAGCCCCTATTTTTCATTTGTGATATTGGCAACTTGTATTCTGGTTAGAGATTTATTTTTTAATTTTTTTTTTTTTTTTTTTAGGTTTTTTTTTTTTTTTGAGACAGGGTCTCGCTTTGTGGTTCAGGCTGGCCCTCAGCTCAGCCTCAAACTCACATCACAATCCTCCTGCCTCTGCCTCCCGAGTGCTGGGATTACAGGCGTGAGCCACCACGCCCGGCACTGTGGTATGTGGTACTGGTTGCTGCTGGGTGTGAGTCTCCACACCCAGTATTGTTATGTGG
>PVIR01001490.1:24683-80521 GCA_004026965.1 Petromus typicus | reverse complement strand
TTTTAATTTTTAAAATTTTTATTGGTGCATGTTTGTGATATATAATGGTTCTATTCCTTGTGTACATGTGTTCCTGTATATAAAACATCTCTTTCCTTTTTTTGCATATTTTAACGAATTTTTCTGTCAATTTCATGTCTCTTTATCATTGCCTTCATTTTGCTTATTTTATGTTTCATTTGACCTTTCTTTCCTAGTTTCTTAAGAGTACAGTTAGGTCATTGATTTGAAGCTTTTTCCTAGTAAAAGCATTTGACGCTTATAAGTTTACTTCTAAACACCACGTTAGCTGCATCTCACAAGTGTCAAATTTTTTTTTTTTCATTTAACTTGAATTCGCTCCTCTCCTATGTCACTTCCGGTTTGACCTGTGGCTCAGGCTGTTGTTTAATTCAAGCTCTTGATTTAAGAGACATCCTGAGCCTCTCTGCTAACAGATTAATCTCTCTGCCTCCGAAATCTTACAATGCACAGGACTCTACTCCATCAGTTATTTATATCCTTTTCCATTTGTTTTGTTTTGTTTTTGAGACAAGGTTTCACTATGTAGTTCAGCCCTGAACTCACTATATAGCCTAAGCTGGCCTTGAACTTGCTGTGGTCCTCCTGCCTCAGCCTCCTGAGTGCTGGGATACAGGCGTGGGCTGCCACCCTGGGCTCGGGTGTTTTTATCGTAGTGTTGAAACAATTGCTTGGGTTCTTAATTTTTACGAGTAGGGTGAAACAGAGAGTGCTAGGATTCTGGGCACCTGGTGGGGGAGAAGGGGAGGAACCAACACTGAGCCAAGGAACACTGAGTCCTCAGCTCGAGAACAGGCCCCCAGGTCCTCCCTGTGACTCAGTCCTTACTTCCTGCTGCTGGCCAATTCACGCTCTGAATTGCATGAGCTTCAACGTTTGCACTTGTCTCTCTGCACACCACAGTGCCTGCCCCACCACCTCACCGAGGCCTGCCATCTCCTCCACCTTCTCTTCCTACACCTCCTCTTTCTTTTTTGTTTCTTTGAGACCAGGTCTCACTACACAGTTCAGGCTGGTCTTGAACTCACTATATAGCCCAGGCTATATAGTGTTGAACTCATGGAAATCCTCTTGGCTCAGCCTCCCCAGTGCTAGGATTATAGACATGCACCACCACCCGCAGATTGGAGGCCTTGGACTCTGTGCCCCACCCCCTTGACTGTGCTCTCCCCAGGGCTGTGTCTGTGTCGGTACCTAGAGTGTCTAGAGCCGAGCTCCTGCCCATACCAGCTTCTTTGCTGCCTCTCCCTATAGGGAGACCCAGACGTGCTGGGCAGGTGCCCAGTCACAGCCCTCCCTCCCTGCAGGTACTGCCCGCAGATGAGGTCCCTAAGCCCATCAAGCCACCCACCTACCAGGTGGTGGAGTATGGAGAAGCTGTGGCCCAGTACACCTTCAAGGGTGACCTGGAGGTGGAGCTGTCCTTCCACAAGGTAGGTGGGGGTGTTGTGGGGGCATGGGCTCAGGTGAAGGTGTAGGTGAAAGGGCAGAAAAAACACATTTTTAAAGTCAGGTGCACCCACCTGTGTGCAGCATTTCAAATTAACCCCCGGTCTCTTGAACTATGTCTCCTGAAGTCTAGTCCATTTTTAAAAGACACCAACTTTTAAGAGTCTAGTTTTTCAGCTGCATGCTGTGAGGCCAGGTGGCTCGCGCCCTATTTTTAAAGGAATAGATAAAAGTAATATTACTGTATGTAGAGAGGGTACAATCTTGGGCTGGGGTGTAACAGTGGTAGAGTGCTTGCTTAGCATACACAAGGCGCTGGGTTCGATCCCCAGCTCGGGAAAGAAAGTGTAAAAGGAGGGCGTGGCTTGGAAGTGCAACCTGTAGTCTTAGCCGCAGGAGAGGCCAAGGCAGGAGAGTTGCATGTTGGAGCCTACCCTCGGCAGTTTAGCCCGTTCCCGTCTCAGAACGAAAAATCAGAGAAGGGGCACGGATGTAGCTCAGTGCAAAGCTGCTGCTTGGGTGGGAAGAGCAGGCCGGAGAGGGAGAGGAAGCCCCAGCCCACCCCAGGTGGTGGTTCTGGCGTCACAGCAGTCAGCTGGGAGCTGGGGGACAATGGCTCCCTTGAGATGTTGTACTTTGGGGTACTCAGGGCTAGCTGTCCCCACACAGGCAGGGGCTGGCTGTGGCCCTGTGTGGGCGGCCACCTCTGGCGAGTGCTGCCTTCCCGAGTCTGCGGTCCCTCAGCCTTGCACCTCACTGCGGCAGCGCAGGGCCTGCACTCCACACGGGCGGAGAGAAGCTCAGAGAGGCCGAGCAGTTCGCCCAAGGCCACAGAGCAGGGTCTTGGCAGAGCCAAGCTTGCATCTGTGATTAGCAGCCTCTCCCCTGCGCTTGGAGCCTGTGGAGGGAGGAGCTGGGTGGCCGGATAGAGGACGCACTGACCCCTCCCCGCCTGCAGGGGGAGCGCATCTGCCTGATCCGCAAGGTGAACGAGAATTGGTACGAGGGGCGCATCACGGGCACCAGGCGCCAGGGCATCTTCCCCGCCAGCTACGTGCAGGTCTCCCGCGAGCCCAGGCTCCGCATCTGTGAGGATGGCCCCCAGCTGCCGGCATCTCCCCGCCTGGCCCCCACTGCTCGCCTGGCCCGGCGCCCCAGCTCCCCCTCTGCCCCACGCAGCCCGGCAGACCCGGCAGACTGGGGAGGTCGCACCTCTCCGCTCCGCACTGGCTTCTCTGTGTCTGCCCAGGAGCGCAGGTCCCAGAGCCAGGTGAGGTGTCTGTGCCCCACATATCTGCCCGAGGGCCGGTGCTCACTGGAATCCTTCTTGGGGCAGAATACAGGGGTGACTGGCAGAGCCTGGCCAGCCTTGGGAACCCCCGACTTCTCCAGCCAGCAAGGTTCAGTGGGACCCCAAAGCCAACCCAGGCCTCCCTGACTGCCCAGTTGCCACTCTGTGACCATTTGCCTGTGCCCACTGTGGGCACAGTGGTGCTGGAAGTCAGGTGCCAATTGTCTGCCATGTGACCCCTGGGAATGATCTCTGAGTTTGTGTTTTTGCCAGTGACAGTGAGAGTTCTGGCTCCCAGAGGGACAGAAGAACAGGTCTGAACCTAAGGTTATCTCTGCCCATGGTACAGACAGGTGCTACCTATGGGGCTGTGTGGCCCTCACAAACATCTGTTGCCCCAGCACCCCTCTCTGAGCAGGTGCAGCCCTGGGGACTTCCGGGGACTCCTAGCTTTGTCCATGCTGGCACACAGAAATCCAGTCTCTTAGCGAGGCGCAGTGCTAGACACCAGGAATCCAGCACTTGACAGATTGAGGCAGAAGGATCACAAGTTTGAGTCCCACCGGGGCAGCTTAGTGAGACTCTGTTTCCAAAAAAAAAATCAAATAAGGAAAGGTGAGGGAGCTGGAGATGCGGCTCAGTGTAAAGACCCTGGGTTCAGCCCCCAGTACCAGGAGAGAATAAAAAGGACACTTACCCCCAATTTCATGGGTGCCTAATTTCCTGGCACCCATGAAAGCGAAAGGTCCAGGCAGATCCTGGGGCGAAAGGGATTGGTGAGGTAGGACCTGGCAGTGGGCAGGAGCCACAGGAATGGGGTACCCCCTGCCCCCTTCTCCCCATGCTGCCTCCTGTGACCTTCCTGTCTTCCTGTGACCCTCCAGAGTCTCAGCACCGCTGCGCCACTGGCTGTGTCGAACCCCCCAGGCCCCAGCCACCCCTTGGATACCTCCTCCCCCAGCACCCCACAGATCCACTGGACCCCGTGAGTTACCAACCGAGGATGCTCGTCTGGACTAGGGCCAGTGCAGGCAGTGCTGAGCCCCTGACCCCCACCTTGGGCTTGGCAGCCCCTAGGGGGCGCTTGTCCTTGGAGCAGTGGTGGGAACCTTGCAGAGCTTTCAGTGGTGCAAAGAGCTTTCGGGGCACCACGGTCAAGGGGATTTAGGCGCAGGGAGGAGTAAGTTGGGGGCCGTGTGACATTCACAGGAAGTTCTGGTTCTTAGACAGAGCCTCAGCTTCTGGCCCAGTCTGGGGAAGGGTCGGAGAATTCTAGCTGCCATGTTGTGTCCACCTCAGGTACCGCGCCATGTATCAGTACAGACCGCAGAACGAGGATGAGCTGGAGCTGCACGCAGGGGACTGGGTGGATGTCATGCAGCAGTGTGACGATGGCTGGTTTGTGGGTATGTGGGTGGGATGGCTGGGGAGGCTGGAAGGGTGTCTCAGGGCCCCAGGGAGCCTGCCAGCCTGACTGCACCACCCAGCTTCCCACCTGGCACTGGACGCTCCCCCAGAGCCAGTCTTTGTTATCCCTTCCCGTGTGCCCTGCACAGGGCCTGGCCCAGGGTCATGACAGAGCCTCTGCTGCGGCCCAAGTAGGAGTCCTGGAGGAAGGGACGTACCCACACCCCTGCGCACCCTGCCTCTGTCCTGGAAAGAGGAAGGAGTAGCAAGAGATGAAGGTCTTTTGCTGGCACAGGGAGCCCAGACACAGCAGTAGCACAGGAAGCCTTACAGGGGCTCTGGCTTGGTCAGGGTCATTTCCCCAGGTGGGCGGCCCCTGCTCAGCCTCAGCTTCACAGATGGAAGTGAGCAGACAGAAGCCCCACCCTTCAACAGGCAGATGCTAGTGTTAGGGTGCCTGGGGTGGTGGCTACAGGGACACCCTTTGCATGGCATCTTGCCCTTTCTCAGCATCTCAGGGCCAACCAAACTTCTGATAACACAAGTGATTTTTGTTTGTTATTGAGATAGGGTTTCACCATGTAGCTCAGGCTGGCCTCAAACTTGTGGCAGTCCTCCAGTCTCTCTAGTGCTGGATTCACAGTTGTGAGCCACCACGCCTCGCCACACATGTGATTACTAAATAAAAGCTTGTTAGTAGTCCTTACTTGTAAGGGGCAGTAACCAAAAACAACAACAAAAAAATGAGAAAACATCTAGGGGTGGTGAAGGACACATTCTAATTTGTTCTGTCCACTTTTGCTTTTGAATTTATTTATGCTGCTGCTAAAGTTTTTCTTTTTTTTTTTTTTGAGACAGGGTCTCACTTTTGTAGTTCAGGCTGTCCCTGACCTCACTGTGTGGCCCAGGCCAGCCTTGAACTCACAGCCATGCTCCTGTCTCTGCCTCCCGAGTGCTGGGATTACAAGCATGAGTTACAACACCTGGCATTGTGATATGTGATACCAGGGATCAAACTCAGGACCTGGTGCTTGCATTGTGATATGTGGTACCAGGGAACAAACTCAGGCAGGCATGGTGCCACTGAGCTATGTCCCCAGTCCTGCTACAAACCCCTCAGGACCCCCCCCTTTTTTTTTTTTTTCAGTTTTTTGAGCTAAGGTCTCACTTTGTAGTCCAGGCTGGGTCTGAGCTCACCGTGTTGCCCAGACTACCCTCAAACTCACAGCAATCCTGCCTCTGCCTCCTGAGTGCTGGGATTACAGGCATGAGTCACCACGCCTGGCACTGTCCTATGTGGCACTGGAGATCAAACTTGGGAACTTGCTCTTGTGAGGCAGATGCCACAACCACTGAGCTGAGTCCCTGGCCTCACTCCTCAGACTCTTGGGGTACAAACCACAGGCCTTCAAAGGATAGGTTGATGCTTGTCTGGAGTGGTGGCTGCTGGCCAGAGGTAGCTGCTTAAATCTATAAGAGTTAAAGTGAAAGAAAATAAAGAGCTCCATTCCTATGTCACATTGGCACATTTCAAGTGACCACTCCACATGTGGCCAGTGGGCATCCATCTGGAGGGCAGGGAAGGCTTCCCGGAGGAAGTGGGCACTGGGCCCATGGAGAGGACAGAGGGAAAAGGGGGGCCTTTGGGCAAGGCTGGGCATCAGCAAGGGCATCATTGAGGGGCAGAGGAGTTGAGGTGGCAGTCTGCGAGGAGCTGAGGGCATCAGCTCACTCTGCGTTCAGCTCCTTCCACACCTGGATTTCTAGCCTTCGCCTCCTTATCCCAGGACACGGCTCCAGGGGCTGCAGCAGACCGAGCTCCGTTTAAAATCCCACCTCTACCCCCAAGTTGTAGTGCTTTTGTGGGACAGTTTGGCTGGCCTTCCCCACCCTTCTCTGGAATGAAGACACTGTACTAGACCTGGTGAAAGCTGTGATTCACCCTTCTGCTTTTTGCATAAAGAAGGGTGGAGATTCAGGTGTGGTCACGCACATACGTAAGCACGTAGGCACGCACGTAAGCCTGGAATCTCAACCCTCAGTAGGCTGAGGCGGAAGGATAGCGTTGAGTTTCAGGTTAGCTTTTGCTACATAGTTCACATCCAACCCTGAACTACAGTGCAAAGCCATATGGTAAGAAATAGAGAGAGAGGAAGGGAAGAAGGGTACAGTGATTCAGTGCCGTGTGCTCCTTTGATTTTGGAATTTGGGAGGCGTAGCTTTGCGTAGTTGAACTGCGGCCACCAGGGGGCAGGAATGAGGAAAGCGAGTCACGTCACCTCTCCTGGGAACCAGATCCTACCCGCAGTTCTGGCCCAAGCCAGCAGGCGGCGCCCCCTCACATTCATGGTTCAGATGGTGTGGGAAATGCTTTTCTATCTTTCAGGTGTCTCCCGGAGGACCCAGAAGTTTGGGACATTCCCTGGAAATTATGTCGCCCCGGTATGAGTGGTCTCTATAGCAACTTGGAGCCAGCCAGGATGGCGTGGGGAGCAGTAACACACGGTAGGAGGAGGGCCCACATCCTCCTCCTCCAAGAACTGCGCTGCCCCCATCTGTGAAGACTCCAGCAGCCTCTGCTCGAGCCCCCTCGGAGGCCCCTGGACTGATTCCCACCCACCACTCACAGGCATCTGACAGCACCCGCCCCCAATACAGGCGTCCGCTTTGAAGTGGAGACTGTTTTCAGGCCTTATTGAGACCAGATCCTAGCCCCTCACTCCCTCCATCCTGCGTTCCCGCTTAACAGGGACGGCTCCCAGCTTCACCCCCATGGGGTCCCTCTAACTAGCACCAGTCTCCTGACCTGATGGAGACCAAAGTACTCCTGTGCCTGGAGGGGCCGCCCCGCCCCTCCCCGCCAGCTGTCCTTTGCCTTCTGGCCTCCAGCTGAGGTTGGGAGCCACTGGGGACAGATGCAGCATCTTCATAGCCTCCAGGGCCGCCTCTTCCCACAGGCCACCAAGCCTGTTCCACTGAGTTGACAAGGGCGGTGTGCTGTCCCCGCCATCCAGATCTCCCCCAGCATGCCCGTTCCCTCTGAAAGAACAGAAAATAAACCTGGGTACCAGAGCCTGGCCTGAGTCCTTTTCCATCTGCCAGCGCCGTGGGCTTCCTGCAGTGGGCTGCACCAGGCAGGTCGGACAGGTCGTGTGTGAGGGAGGCTAGGAATCGCAATCTCCTCGTGCTCAGCCCTGCTGCCCTCCAGGGCACGCAAAGTGGAGCAGCCCCCGGGACGGGTAGCTGTCGGACCAGAAATGCAGAGGGGACGTCACAAAACAGGGGAAGCAAGTGTGGCCTTGTTCCCGGGCTGTTTTGATTCTGGAGCTGCCACCGTGGGGTTGCTGGATTAGATGACATTTCTAACTATCCTGCTAATGTTTTCCTTGTGTGGGCTGCATTTCCACACCGAAGCTTGTGTGCCTGTTTATTTTCTTCTTTGGGCTCGAGTTTTTGAGCAATCGATTGCAGCAAGCTGGGAGTGGCAGGCACAGCTCACCAGCACAGCTCCGCTCACCCGAAGCACAGAGCCTTGGGCCTGGCGCTGCTGGGGGACAGGGCTGGCCAGTCCGGGCCTTACTCCTCTTCTGAGATTGTGAGCTCCACTCTGGGGCTGCCGTGGAGAGTCAGGCAGGAGTCAAGACACTGCCCCTGTGTTCCCTAACACGGGTGTCGTGACCAGTTGCTTCAGATTCCATTTGACAGCAGAGAGGCTTGAGAAAATCAGTGCCTGAGTCACACAGTTATTTGGTGGAGAAGCTGATTCCGCCTCAGTGCGTGGATCTGCCCAGGGCCACACGGTGCTTACCCCGAGGTCACGGAGAAGGTCAGAGTGCCCAGCGTCGGGGCGCTCTGGTGTTCTCCCTGGTACTCCAGTCCTCACCTGTCGTGTGAGGTGCTGCTGCCCCAGGCAGGTGGGAGAGCCAGTGGCTGTCATGAAGAGCAGGTGGCCAGGTTTGATCAGGATCGAGGGGCGGGGCTGGCCACAGGGTGGTGGCCTGGCCCTGCTGGCTTCCTTGAGCCTAGGAGTGCCCCGGCCCTGGCAGAAGTTGAGCCGCAGCCTGTAGAACAAGACCTGCACGTCCTGCTCCCTCTACTCCCCCACCCCGTCACCGCGGCTGGCCTGCATGGCAGGTCCACCCGTCCTTGCCAGACGTGGCCACTCCTCAGGACCACTGGCCTGATTGTGATCCCCATTCTAGCTCTGTTCACAGAGTTGAGGCTGCTTTCTCCTGAGCAGAAGCTGAGTCCACACCCTGACTTTGATTGGGCCCTGGAACTTCTCATGCAGGAGCAAAACACTACACCTGCAGCTGCCTGCCAGGCCTGGTCTGTGCTGTGACCCTGGGGCCTTGGCCTGGCATGAGAGGCAGGAGAAGAGAGGGTCAGAGCCCTCGAGGGGGCTGAGGAGAGGCACTTGCACCAGGGCACAGTCACTTAGGGAGAGACAGGTCCCTTCCGTGTCTCGGAGACGTGTGACCCAGGTCAGCCCATCTGCCTTTCTGCAGGATTTGGTAAATGCACAGTGTTGGCAGGAAGCCCTGGGATGCCCTGGTGATGTCCACAGGGCCTGTCTGAGCCACACAGGAGGAGATCCTCGGGGAGCTGCACTGCGGTGTCTGGCGTACAGTGAGCACTCGAATGTTTGTGAAGTCCGGGGTAGTGGTGTAAGCTTAGCACTCAGGAGGCTGAGGCAGGATGATCACATGTTCCAGCCGGCCTGGACTCAAATGTCAACTCAAGTAATAAATATTTGTAGAATGAATACTGTTGGATGACTGCAAATGAGCGGGTTCTCCCTAACCCCTTTGGTGGTGGCAAATCTGCTGGTTTTACACTTCTGCAGTCCTTGGACTTTGCCTCTGCCAGAGTGGCCTGTTCAACAGGAGAGTAATGATACATTATGATACGGGAAAACCAAAGGCCAGAAGAGCTGAGGAAATGGCCCAGGGTGCCCCAGCCCCAGCGAGAGGCAGATGTGGCGTGTGTCGAGGTCTGCGTCAGCTGGCGCTCTCTGTGGCTTTCGCTCCCTCACGCGGCTCCCTGGGGCAGGGTCACAGCTCAGTGGTTGAGTGTGGGCTCAGCATACTCGAGGCCCTTGGTTTGATTCCTGGCATTTCTGTCCCAAACAAAGCGAGGCAGTAGAGCAGGTGCTTCAGGCAAAGTGGCCTCTGGAGGCTCTGGATTAGTCCCCAAGAGGGACAGTGGCTTACACACCGAGGACCAGGGTCAGGAGGTGACCAGGGAGAGCAGCCAGCTGAAGGTGCAGGAAGGAGGAGGAGCTGCAGAAGTAGTGAGAAGGGACCGAAGGCACACCTCCCGGAGGGACCTGGCTAGCAATGACTCACACCTGAGGCAGGCAGGTCACAGCTGTGCCCACAGGTGCGTGCCCCTGAGTGCCAAGTCAGGAGACTGGAGACAGCTGCCCTGGGCCTGAGCTCCTGGGGGTGAGGGTTGCCAGGTATGGCTCCAGGGGACCACGAGGCACCTGGGCCCCCGCCTGGCTTTCCTGCCTGATTCCTGGAGCCCGAGAACCAGCTGGCTGGGAAGGAGCAGCCCAGGGCCCTGGTGGTGGCTGGGGCTTCCCCCAGCGGGACTCCGGGCAGGGTGGCCTGGAGCCAGGTGGGACCCTTCCCCCAATCGCCTCGGGCTTACAGAAGCGCTGCCCCAGGGCAGCAGGCAAGGTGCTGGGCGCTGTGCGAACGGAGCTGGCCACGCCACACCACAACAGCCGCCGATGGGCGTCCGAGAGGCTCTGGTTTCGGATTTGTGCGTGCGACCGCCCCAGAGTGGTGGAGGGTCCCCGCGGAGCGCGCTCCAGTCCAGCCGGCCCTGCCGGCCCTGCCCGCCCGGGGCGCGGGGCTCGGGGCCGCCGAGTCGTGGGGGGCTGGACGCGGCCGGCCCCGAGCGCCTGGGGCTCAGCAGCCTGGGAAGGGCCGAGCCGCGGCGCTGACCCTGGAGCGGCTACCCTGTGCTCCGGGCGGCGGGTGGGATGCGGGGTCCGGGCCCGTCGCAGGTCTCCTGGCGGGGCCGGGGGCAGCGCGGGACGTTGGCGGCGCGGAGGCGGAGGCGGCGGCTTCCCCGGCCAGGGGCGCGGCCGGGGCGGCCCCGATCACATGGGCGGAGCAGGTCCCAGAGCCCAGGGCGCGCTCTCCCGAGAGTCGGGCAGACGGCGGCGGCTGGCGCGGCGGCGGTCCTCGCCGTCCCTTCCCGCGTCCCTCCTGTCCTCGCTCTCAGCCCAGCCGCCCAGTGCAGCGCGACAGGTGAGCGGAGCCAGGTGAGCACGCGCCCACCTGCGCACCCCGCTCCGCTGACAGCCGCGGTCCCCGCACGGCTGTTCGGCCGCGGCGCCGCGTCCGGAATCCCCCACCGCTGTCTCCGGGTCGGTCCACGGGACTACACCGCTTCCGAGCGAAAAGGCTCCAGAACCGGGAGAGCCGGGCGGACAGGGCTGACCTCCTCCCCCGCACCCGCCGGCAGCTCAGAGTCCGCCGGCCGGCTCAAAGGTCTGGGAAATCCCAGGCGATCGCCTCTCCAGCGCTCGGCCTGGGGACCCGAAGAGGGACACAGAGCAAGCCCAGGCCAAAGGGAAGCCAGCTGCTGGGGTGGGACAGGCGACCGCGGGCCTGTGTGCCCTCCCTCTCCAGGCCCCTAAAGTTCTTAGATTGGGCAGCACTCTCTCCGCACCTGGGCGAGGTCCCTGGACCTCCCCAGGGGCTGCTCCAGGATGGGTGCTGGGCTGGGTGGTGCCGGCCTGGCATTGCAGCTTCCTGCCAGGGTTGGCTCCTGGCTCCAGACCTCGAGCCTCAGGAAGTCCCACAAGGGCCTGGTCTGCTCGGACATTCCCGTGCCCAGCAGAGGGGGCAGGCGGCTGTGGCCCCAGCTGCAGGCGGCATTGGGCAGCTCACCCCGCGGGCTAGTACCAGGGGTGGGTGTGCTCCCCTGTCCGAAGATGAGGCTGGGACTGTTCAGAGGGTGGCTGCTCCGGGGAGGTAGGAACTGCCTCCTGTCCTTCTGACCCCCAATATCAGGGCTGGGCACGCAGCCAGCAGGCCCCTCTGAAGACTCTGGCCTGACCCCAGCCAGCCCCTAACGTGACCAGCTTTTGGCATGGCCTGGCAAGGACACCCCCATTCCTCAACATTCCTCTGCGCCAGAGCCCACCGGTCCCCAGGCCACCCGCCTGCCCTCCCCCAGAAAGGGGAGGAAGTACCTCTCGCTGTCAGTTTTGGGGACAGGAAGCAAACTCTAGAGAGACGGAGCTTGCTGGTGGTGGAGGAGGGGAGAGGGAGGAAGTGTGGGTCTCTGCTCCACCTGGCACCCCTGCCCACTCATCTCCAGCGAGCCTCTGTCCCTTGGCGGGACAGCTGCCTGCCCAGCTGAAGCCCTATAGGGCTGGGGAACTCAGAGTTGGCTTCCCAGGGTGGGGGGAAGTGAAACTCTGGGGTGAGGAGGGCGGGACTTAGTGACTTCCGCTACCCACCCTGTGCACCCCAGCCCTGCCAGGCTGCTCCAGGACCTGCCACCCACTTTTCCCTTTTACATCCGGGTAGGCTGGACAGAGCCCACCTCCTGACCTTCTGTTCCTCAGGTATGGCGCTGACTGTGGACGTGGTGGGGCCGGCGCCCTGGGGCTTCCGCATCACCGGGGGCAGGGATTTCCACACACCCATCATGGTGACCAAGGTAAGGGCTGGTTCCAGGACAGCAGGAGCTCCTGTGAAATTTAGGCCTTCCCTGCCAACGTGGGTCCGTAGATGTCATTCTTGTTGGTGCTGGAACCTGAGACCTATGGCTGGCAGTGCCGACAGGCATGTGGGGGGGGCCTGTTGGGTAACATGCGGGGGATGCTTGAGGGACAGGCTTCCAGGGAGTCGAAGAGAGCAGGCCCAGGACAGCCTGCCCTTTCCTGCTGGGTCACTAACCCCACACCTGCTGCCAGCTGTTCAGGGTGGTCATAGCAGGGAGGCCTGGGGGTGCTGGGCCGTGTCCTCTCTGGCTGGGCCAGGCAAGGGATCATGCACAGGACAGTGTGCTGGCAGCTACCGGCCAGGGCTGATGTGCCGTTCAGGTCTTGAAAGCCTCCCGCTGCACTATGTGGGTGGCCTTCGTTCGCAGGGCAGGGGCTGCCTCCCAGACTCTAAGAAGGGTAAGTCTGTTAGCTAGCAGATGCAGCGGGCAGAGAGGGCATCAAAGCTCGGCCTGGCAGTTGGGTCTCCTGGGCAGCCTCCTATGTGTCCCTGCTGCAGTCTCAGGCTCACTGTCCTCATCCTCACAGGTAAACGAGCGGGGCAAGGCTGAGGCTGCTGACCTCCGGCCCGGGGACATCATTGTGGCCATCAATGGGGAGAGCGCCGAGGGCATGCTGCATGCTGAGGCCCAGAGCAAGATCCGCCAGAGCCCATCCCCTCTGCGACTGCAGCTAGACAGGTAGGCACGCCACACCACCCACCACCACGCAACTGCCCCAGCCCAGCCTCCCTGGCTCCTGTGGCACATCTCTGACACCTGGACCAGCCCCAGAGGAAGTGGGGGCCAGGCTAGGTTGAAGGGTGTCTCCATGACCAGCTGGGTGAAGGTGGGCGCCAGGCTGGGCGTGCAGCCACAGGCTGGGCAGGGCGAGCTGGCACCAGCCACCTGGAAGCCCGAGTCTGACTGGTTCCCAAGAGTAAGCAGAGTACTGGGTGTGGGCATGAAGTGGGTTGAAGAGGGGAAACTTCTAGACAAGAAGCGCCGGGGCTGGAGCTCAGGACCCCTTCCTGTACAGGGTGGCAGGGGAGGGCTGGGGCTCGGTGGGCAGTCACCCATCCCGCCCATCACTGCTCTGAGCCCTGAGTGAAGGCGTGTCCTGGGCTCATGGGGTTTGGGCCTGGATGCCAGGATTAGGGGGGCTAGGAGACTCCCGAGGGCGGGGCATCATAGTGAATCACCGATCAGGTGTGCTAAGGGAATCGTCCAGTCAGGAGAGCCCTCTGGGCAGGCCTGGGACCCAGTAGATGCCTCCTGCCTTTCGGCCACCACCCCTACTGCCAGGCTCTCTCTAGGTCCCACCCCCCACGCCCCTCCTCACCCAGGCCCCTCCCTGTGGTCTGCAGAGGCTTCTGGGAGACACTGCTTTCCTCGTGCCAGTCTGAGAGTCTGAGGGGTGAGACAAGAGGAGGAGCTTGTGCAGGGGCTCACAACATCCGGCAATGTGAGCAAGACCTCTCAGGGGTGCAGTCCAGGCAGGGAAGGCAGGCAGGTGACACCATTACTCCCTCGGGAGGAGAGGCAGGTGCCACTTATCCAGCTTCAGCTCCACCATGAAAGGCTGAAGCCTCCTCTCTGCCGAGCCCTGCACCCCCCACTCCGGGGCTCCCTGCCCTGAGACTTTCCTGGTGTTCAGAAGCGCAGTGACAGGAAGGCTTGCAGAGCTGGAGCTGGAGCCAAGCTTCCCTGGCCAACTGCTCCCTTCCCAGGGTGGCAGACCTCCTGCTGCCCGATCTCCAGACATCCAGGACCAGTCCCCTGGCAATGGTGACATGATGGAGATGGTGCTGGTTTCACCGTTTAGCAGGGAGGAGCCTGAGGAAGGGACCCTGGTGAGGGCACTGGGGCAGTCAGTGGCCCAACCCGTGAGGGGCGAGCCTGTGGGCGTGCGGCCTGGTCACTGATGACATGGGGCTGTGGGCATCTTACTTTCCCCTCTGGATGTCAGTTAAGATAGAAAAGATTATTTATCTGAGATCAGCCAACTTGCCCAACAGTGACCTATAAGGTCTAGATGAATTAGGGGAAAAAAAGAAGGGGATAAAGGGAGGAATTTATAATCAAATTGAATCTATGGAACTTTTTATTGAAATTATGATTATGAGATTATGCCCCTGGGCCAAGGATTTAGAGTGGTTCCAGTGTCTGCTTGGCAAGTACAAGGTCCCGAGTTCAATCCCCAGTACCACATACCACAGTGCCGGGCGTGGTGGCTCCTACCTGTAATCCCAGCACTCAAGAGGCAGAGGCAGGAGGATTCCTGTGAGTTCGAGGCTTTGCTGTGGGCTACCTAGTGAGTTCAGATCCAACCTGAACTACAGAATGAGACCCTGTGTCCAAAAAAAGAAAGAAATGGGTTGATGATAACAGTTGTTTGTTTTGAATTTGGCAAAGTTAAAAGTTCACAGTGTGAGCTGGGAATGATGGCCCACACTTCTGAGAGGCTGAGACAGGATAGCTTCGAGCTCAAGGCCAGCCTGAACTCCCTAGCGAGTCCCTGTCTCAATCTCCCACCACACAAAGATCAGGGTGACACTATGACATCTAGACACCCTGAATGTTTTGTTAGTCTAGAAACCTGGATCTGAGAACAGTATCGCAAGGTGGAGGGGCTGGGACCTCTACGAAACTCCCCTTCTCTGTTGTCCCCTAAGGTCCCGGGCTGCCTCTCCTGGGCAGACCAACGGTGATGGCTCCTTGGAAGTGCTGGCCACTCGCTTCCAGGTAAGCTGGTGCCACCCGACAGCAGCCTGGCACCCACTGCCCTGGGGACCATGGCTGAAGGCAGATGGAGGGGGTCAGCCCAGCTCTTCCCAAGACCCCTTTCTCCACAGGGATCCCTGAGGACACGCCCAGACAGCCAGTCCTCCCTGTGGTCCTCCTACTCCAGCCCAGCCTCCCTCAGCCCCCGGCCAAGCAGCCCCTTCACCCCGCCCCCCAGCAGCCCGTTGGGCCTGATGGGAGAGGCACCGATTGGCCACAGGTGAGCAGTGGAGGCGCCCTGAGCCGCCCAGTCCCCTCTGTGATTAGAGGTGCTGGGAACCCCCTCCTTCGGGCACAGGCTGTGAGGGGCCCGCACGTCATCGTTCACCCATTTCAGCTTCCAGAACCCGAGCCACTCCGCCGTCTCTCCTGGAGCTGCTGCGGACCGCTTGTCCTGCCTGTCCCCAGGGAGCCGCCCCACCGGCCGTCAGGTGAGGCTTCCTGGGAAGGAGGGGCACCTCCCTTTTCCCTGCTGCCAGTGGTGCCCCAGGGGCAGCAGGCAGCTGGTGCCACCTGTGGGGCCATCTCCTGGCGACAGGGAGTTGAGGGCTCCTCCTGGCCTCCTCCCTCCCGCTGGCTTCCTCTGTCCCAGTGTGTTTCTCTTGGGCTGGGGCTGACAGTTTTTCTGCTGCTGTTGGGTTGATTCCTTCTGGGCTCTGGCTCGTCTCTTGAACACATTCCTCCCCATCCAAGCCCCCAACTCCCACTGCGAGCCCTCTGTCCTCCTGATGCAGCCCGTGGACCCCCAAACTGCCCTGAGCTTATTCCGTCCATCCATCTATCCGTCTGCCCCCTGCTCTGCTGGCCCCGCTGGTGACAGCCTAACCCTGGTGGCATTTCTCCACTCCAAGGGCAGGGTGAGGGGTGAGGGAGAGAGGCAGCCAGCGGCGCTGACCACAGCTGCTGGGAGTGAGGGGGATGTGGCCCAGCTGCTGCAATCTCACCTCGAGGCTGATTCTGCATTCCAGAGAACAGAGGGTTTGGGGGTGGCCAGGGGAGGCAGTAGGGAAGGGAGGGGAAGGATCTGGGGGATGACACAGAGGGGGTTCCTGGGGAGCAGCAGAGTGGACACTGCGCAATGTGTGTCATGAGGTAACTGTCTTTGACTCGTGTGGGACTCAGTTGTGCGATAAGAGGAACATGTGAAACAGCTTTGGAACAATTAAGCCCTAGCAGTGTGGCACTAATTACAGCAGCGGGAGGCCCTGAGAGGGAGGTGGAAACGTGGGCTGCGGTGGCCGGCAGGCCCAGAAGTCTTCTTCAGGAATTTTGCTGGCCACAGGAGGGCACAAGGGGTGGAGTCCGATGAGAGTGGAGCCAAGGGTGGGTCTCTAGAGGACGGCCGCCCTCTGCCTGAGGCCTGCAAGGTTGGTACAAGTGGGGCTGGACTTGGCCTAGGCTGGGGTCACACATCCTGTGGCCTCCTGAGGGCAGCACGCTGGTGCTCAGGCCCACTATAGGAAGTGCTCCAAGCCTGGCCAGGATGGCGCAGGGGAGTGGTTCTTTATCCTCCCCCCAACCCCCCGCTATTTTTTGGATACACGGTCTTGCTTTGTAGTTCAGGCTGGCCTGGAACTCACTATGTAGCCTAGGCGAGCCTTGAACCCACAGCAATCCTCCTTCCTCTACTTCCTGAGTGCTGGGATTACAGGCATGAGCCACCACATGCAGCACTATGGTGGGTAGCACTGATTGCTGATGGATGTGAGTCTCCACACCCTGCATTGTTGTATGTGGTTACCGGGGGATGGGACTCTGGACCTTGCTTTTGCAAGGCAGATTCTGGAACCATTGAGCTCAATTCCTGGGCCTCCCTCTCTTTTTTGAGACAGAGACATGCTATGTAGTTCAGGCTGACTTTAAATTCATTCGGAGCCCAGGCTGGCCTTACACTCCCAGCACTCCTCCTGCCTCAGCCTCCCCGCTGCACACTGTTGTAAGCATGTGCCAGTGTGTTCTGTGGTTTTTAATCTATCAGCATCTGGGAACTTGTTAGAAATGCGGATTCTTCTGTCCCAGTCTAGACCTGCTGAATGGGGGTGGGGTGAAGTTGATGCTTTAGCAAGCATCAACTTGGGGGGACCTGGGCCGGGTGGTGGGGAGATGCTGGCCAGTCCCTCTGCTGGAAAGCCACCCCCCCCCCCGTTGCCTCAGACCAGACAAGACGCTGAATCCTCTTCTCTGACCCTAAGGACTCTTGTCATTCCGCTGGCAAATGTCTGTGGAACAGCTGCTGCAAGTCCGGCACCCTCCAGGCCCCAGGGAGGCATTAGTGGAAAAACAGAGGAATTCCTGACCCCACAGGCTGTGCGATGGGTGTGGGAGTGACAAGGTCCTGTGTTCCTCTTGGGAGCCACTGCGCTTTAGTGTCTTAGAAGCTCTAGGATCATGAGAGAGAAGCACATCTGACATCTGATCCAATTAGTTTCCTAAACTCATGGAATGGCAGCATTCCTCCTGGTACCTCCGTGACCCTCGGCCCCCCTTCCGATGGCCCTGCTCCCATGAGCACCCTGAGTTGCCTCGAGCTGTACCAGCTGCAGACATGCTCTTGAAGGCTGTGAAGATGCGTGGCGCATTCCGTGCCCGGCTGCCTGGGAGGAAGGGAGGAAAGGCAGCGACGGAGGCAGCCGTTCTCCAAGTGAGGGGTTCACGTCCCCCCAGGAAAGGCTGTGGGCGAGAGTGGCAGAGGTACTTGGCTTTGCAGTGGGCTTCTGGCTGGCTGCGGCTATAGACTGCCTGGGGTACAGGATGCCGTCAGCCCTCGAGTGCCCTCTGGGAACTACGACTTGCCCCCGCTGGGCAGGCACACGCCCTGCTGAGCCGATGCCCAGGGAGGAAGCACTTCTCCTTAGTGGGACGAGGAGGACTTGGCTGTGTGAGGGCGCCGGGCTGGATGTCAGCCTTCCTGTCCCCTGGGCGTGTGTCCTGTGCAGGGCACGTGCTGACCGGCCTGCCTGGGGATGTAACACTGTTGTTTCTCTTTGTGTGCTGGGATGGGGCACAGGCCCTTCCACACGCTGGGCAAGCGCTCCCCTGCTGAGTGATACCCCAGTGTGTGACTCGGCTTTTGAAGACCAAGAGAAGCTGTCTTCCATCTTTCAGTGGACAGCACAGCATCCGATGCCAACCAGGTGCTTGGGCACAGTCCAGCCTAGCTTCTGACAACACAGGTGGCCTGAACAAGCCCTTGTGCCCTTCTGCCTCTTGGCCCTCTTAGCCCAGGACCCAAGGAGCTGAGGGTGGTAGGGTGAGCCTCGCTCGGCAGGCTGGTGAGTGAGGGCCCAGGATGTGCACGGTTATTCACTGGATGCCATAGTCCACCCATGAACTTAATTTTTTTTTTTTTGGTGGCACCACTGATCAAACCCAGCTTTTTAAAAAGTTGTTTGTTTTTTTAAAAATTTTTCAACACGTGCCTGTAGTCCTAGCAGTCAGGAGACCGGGCAGGAGAAACGCTGTGTTTCAGGCCAACCTAGGCTACATGAATTCAGGGTCAGCCTGGATCACACAGTGAGACTCTGTTTTATATTTTTATTTATTTATTTATTACTGAGACAGGGTCTAGAGCTGAGGATATAGTTCAGGGGTGCAGCACCTTCCTAGCAAGCATGAGGCTCTGAGTTTGATTTCTGATACCAAAAATAAGAAAAAAAACAAGATCTCATTTAAGTCACCAAATTGCCCTGCCTGGGCTGGGCCCTGTGAGCTTCTTGCCTCAGTCTCCCAGAATGCTAGGATTACAGGTGTGCGGCCCCCACGCTGGGGCTCCTCACTTAGTGCATGTAGGGCAACTAGGGCACCTGGAAGGAAACTGGCCTCAAGCCTCAGATCCACAACTGTGGTGAAAGGTGAGATTTATACTTGGAGGGCAAATGCCACAGTCCAAGATGAGGGCACCCTGGTGGCCATTATGGGGACTCAGAACAGTGGAGTCCCCAGAGCCCAGGTCTAGACTACCTGGAGCTGTGGGAGAGGGTAGCCCAGGGCCGCCCTGCTAGGAGAGGAGCAGGGGTGGCTCAGAGGCCAACGCTTCATTCATCCACCCACCCATCCATCCATCCATCCGCAGCCTGGCTAAGGAACATCCCCAGTGCTCTAAACCTACAGCTAGCCTAAGGGCAGCGAGGGTTGGACGCCCCCTGGCGGGACCCGGGAACAGCGCAGATGGCAGCCCAGGGCCAGGGCGTGGCTGACTCCTCCCCACCTTCCTCCCACAGGCCGGCCTGGGCCGCGCTGGCGACTCAGCAGTGCGGGTACTGCCCCCACGGTGCTACAGCCCTAGGTTCAGGTACAAGCGGGACCTGTGGTTCGGGGTGCGAGGGGCTTCTGCAGGGCCTGCGACGGGACGGGAGTTGGGATCTACCCGGAATTGCGCCTTTGCCCGGACCCTCATTCGTGATGGCCTCACCCTGCAGTCCCGTGGACTCAGAAAGCGGGAGCCTCGTGCTGGAAGAGGACTCGGAGGTATTCAAGATGCTTCAGGAAAACCGCGAGGGTCGGGTGGCCCCGCGCCAGTCTAGCTCCTTTCGGCTCCTACAGGAAGCCCTGGAGGCTGAGGAGAGAGGTGAGGCCCCAGTCTCCGTGGGAAGGGTCTCTAAACAAAAAGTGTCTCCCAAATGCCCACGGACCCCGGCGCCTGTCCTGGAGCAGTTAGCTTCCAGTCCACCCAGAAGGTGGCCCAAGGACAACACCAGGAAGGGTTGGCCTGGGAGAGAGGGTTCTAACTAGATCCAGAATCAGGATTCACACCTGTGCAGATGGCCTTCCAATGGGGCTGGCGCCTGGATAAACATGGTACCCAGAGAGCAGCCTGGCCAAGGGCTCAGGCCAGGCTGGGGAGCCCCTGGCCCAGGAGTGGAGGTTAGAAAGTCTGGCCGGGTAAGATGCCACAGTTAGCAGTGCAGGCCATGTGGATGCGCTTGTCGATGGAGCAGAAGTGTTCAGGTTGGGGATGGAAGAGGGCCTCAAGGAACTCTATGGAGCCCACAGGTCTGGCCAGCTCCCTGCAGTGGGAAGAAAGATGATGTTTGAGTGGCCAAGACCAGCAAACACTGAGGGCGAGAGGGAGATGAGGGAGTCGACAGGGAAGTGAGTGGAGTAGTGGGACAGCCACTGCAGGGGCTCATGGCTCATGGGCCTTAATGCGCATAAAAGCCCTTTGAAAACTGGACAAAGCACTGTGGTGCTGTGGAGACACAGGGTTGTTTTGTCAGTGGCATCTGACACTGGGTCACAAGCACGAACTCAGCAGATGCTCCTGGTGCCCTAGGAGGGCAAGTGTGGCCTCAGTGGGCTTCTGGCCCTCCAGCAGCCTCCAAGGGTCTGGCTGGTCATCCTCAGTCCTCTGCCCTGTCACCCTCGCCCGCTGGGCTGCAGAGGTCTGGCCAAGCAGACCATCCTCCACCAGTCGGAGCATCAAGCGTCAGTGAGCACAGACGGCTGCTGTGGTGGCTGAGCTTGGGTGTGTGTTTCTCCCACCCCCAGGTGGCACGCCTGCTGTCCTGCCCAGCTCACTGAGCCCCCAGTCCTTCCTGCCCAAGTCCAGGGCCCTGGCCACCCCACCCAAGCTCCACGTCTGTGAGAAGTGCAGCACCAGCATCGCGTGAGTGTGAGGGGCAGGAACAGGACGTGGGTGCGGTGCCCTCCAACGGGGCTGGGCAGGGACCCTGGAGGCAGCACGGGTGACTGCGGGCTGGGCCGTTTGCAGCCTTCTAGTGAGTGCCCGGCTGGCTGCTTCCCGCCTGCCTCCTCCTCTCCAGTCTCCTTCCCACTTCCGCCGCTTTCCCCAGAGGAATGAGAAATGCTGCTCCTCGTGGTTTCTCCTCCACAGCCTCCAGCCCTCCCAAATTGGCCCTAAACAAGGCCACTCCTGCAAAATCTCCCTCATCCCCTCCCCTCCCCACACTGAAGGCTGGGTTTCCAGGGCAGGTTTGTTCTTGGTGGGTGGCATCAGAATAGGATACAGTCTCCGCCAGATCGCTGCTCCCCTCAGGTAAACTTTCAATCAAGGGCCAGGTGATTTGCTGTAGGCAAACCCATCATTTTGGATGGGCTGCAGCTCAAGAGAGGGTGAAGACTCAACCCTGCTGTGTGCAGAGACCACAAGTGGCTGCAAGTGGGTGCATTTCCAGTGAGGTTGCCAGGCCAGTGCCCAGCTGGAGTCTCCGCTTTAGGAGGCCACAGGCCTGGACTGTGCAGGTCTAGTTGGTTTCTGGGTGTTGCTCCTGGGGCAATGCTGAGAGCCTCAGCTCCATGGAGAGTGCAAGAGTCTCACTTATCAGTCTTTGTATCTTCCATTGGGGAAGGTACTCCTCCTCCTCCATGATCAGGGCTCCAGGTAGGTGTGTGTGTGTTATGCTTGTGTAGGGATGCACTTGTTGTATGTTGTGTCTGTGTGTTACATGCTGTGGGACTCCTCTGAGATATAAGTTCCTGTGTCCCAGGTCCTGACTCTGTCCCAAGCTCCCTGGGAATGATGACCTCACATCTGCTCCTCCTGTCCCCCTCCAGGAACCAGGCCGTGCGCATCCAGGAGGGCCGGTACCGCCACCCCGGCTGCTACACCTGTGCAGACTGCGGGCTGAACCTCAAGATGCGCGGCCACTTCTGGGTTGGCGATGAGCTATACTGTGAGAAGCACGCCCGTCAGCGCTACTTGGCGCCCTCTGCCCTGAGCTCGCAGGCCTGAGCCTGGGCCAGCATGGGCACCGTCCTGTGGAGAACAAGTTGGCAGGGAAGGGGTAATGGTGGGGATGGCTCTGCTCATGAACTAAGTTTGTAGTCACAAGACCCTTTTGCCCTCGCTGGATGAGGCCAAGGACTGGGACTGTCCTGGGGCTTCCGGTGCTGAAAGCAGCCACACTTTACCAGCCTCTCTCTGTAGAACAGGCGCTGTGCCACAGCTGGACTGGCCACTGCATTTGATACCTTTGTGTAAAGGTGGGACAGAGACAGAAGGATCTAGAAGGAGAGGTGGGCCGGAGGCCAACGGTATTCACTGTGCAAAATGTTGAACATGAACTCTATAAATATATGTATATGCAGCACACAATCACACAGATGCGTTTCTTTCCTGTTCTCTTCTTCCTTGGCCGCTGGATAGAGGATGTGTCTCTCCTGTGTTCCTTCTTAGATCACTCCCTTCAGGCCCACTTGCCAGGGGCCTGCCTGCTCGTCCTCACTGAAGAGCTTGCTCCTTTGGCTCAGGGTGTGCACATTCTTAACTTTTTTGTTTTTATTTTTTTCCACTATATAGTCCAGGCTCATTGTTGAACTCATTATGTAGCGCAAGCGAGCCTCAAACTTGTGGCTATTCTCCTGCCTCAGCCTCCCACATGCTGGGATCACAGCTGTGTGCTACCACACCCAACTTTGAGAAGGTTTTTTTTTTTTTTTTTTTTTTTTTTTGAGATAGGGTCTTGCTTTTGCAGTTGAGACTGGCCCGGAACTTGCTATAGCCCAGCCCAGGCTCTAATTCAGCAATCCTCCTGCCTCTCCCTCCCGAATGCTGGGATTACAAATGTGAGCCTTTACCCATGGCATTGTGGTGTGTGGTTACTGGGGATCGAACTCAGGACCTTGTGCTTGCCAAGCAGCTGCCAGAACTAGTGAGCTAAATCCTGGGCCCTTTCAGAGGTTCTGTCCCAGTCTCCAGAGAGAGCTGCTGGGCGCTCCAGACCTGCCCTGGCTCCCAGTCAGTTGCAGATGAGGGGCAGCCTCGGCTTACTTTCACAAGACCATCAAAGCTGCCTTCGGCCAGTGCTGTCTCCCAGGGCAGCCCGTGCTATCTAGCTCTTTGGTGACAGGATCTTGACGCAGACTGTGTTACCACCTCCGGCATCTGTGGATATAATTTACACCTTGATATCATTGTGTCACCTTTTACCTGGATGTCTGCCCAATGACCAGCCTTTATTTTTATAGAAAAGATCAAGGCTGTCTGGCTGGCACAGGAATCCCTGGGGCTCCCAACCTGGTAGGAAGCGGGTGGGCTCTTTGGCGCCACCTTGTGTCTAGTACCATCCATGGCAGGGAACATGCTCAGAAAAGGGAATTGCTGCGTGAATGTGGGCAGTGGGGTAAGGAAAGATACCTGCTCCTCTGAAGATGATGGGAAAATGGCAGCAACCCGAGCTGGCAAGAATGACACAATACAGTGCCACAGTGAGTGCTGAGGCCTACCTTGGAACACATGAGAAGTGGCTCTCTGTGGAAACGGTGGCCAGGGCTGGGCCAGGTAGGAGAGGGACAGAGATGGGGCCACTGCAAGCACAGTAGCCAAAGGGCCTTGAGCTGAGGCTGAAGGAGCCTTGAAGGCCTTGAGGACTCTTTGGAAATGTCAGACAGGGAAATAACAGGTTGGGAAGGACAGGCTGGACTGGATAAGAGAGGTCCCTCCATAAGGTCACATCAGCCAGCAGTGTCACAACCAGTGGAGGAGGACAAGGCAGAGACCAGCCTCATCTCCGCCCCATGCCTGCGAGCTGTGAGCGCCACCCAACCCGACTGCGCATCTGTGTGCCCGCATCTTGTGCTTCTGCAGGCAGGCACCAAGTTCAGACTTGACAGGCTGGGTTAGCAGGGGATGACATAGGCATCTAATAAGGTCCCGTTGTGGAGAGCTGGGAAGGCAAGCAGTTCTCGGAGCGCAGAAGCTAACACGATGTCCGGAACACTTTCAACGTCCTGGCCACGTTTCAATGCTTGGCTGCCTCCTCACAGGACCAGAGTGGGTGTTAAGGTTCTGGTCCAAGGACTCCCACTTGTACAGCAAGAAGCCCGGAATGCAAGTGGAACTCCACGCAGCTTTCTGGCTTACCAGGGAGAAGCTGAGCCTGTCACCACAGCCAGCCTTCCAGGCACAGCCCAGCCACTGTGGGCCAGGGTGAGAGGTCAGCGGGCCCCTGCCAGCCGCTCCAGCCTGGCAGCAGCTGCTCCAGGCTCTTGGCTTTGTCCCTCCTCCCCAGGGCCCAGCTTTGCGCTGAGCTTGCAGGAAGCACACTTCCTGAAATGGGGCTTCCCCAGTGGAGGTGGAGGGGCCAACGACATGGCCACTGGCCTGTGACTATCCCAGGAACTCAAGGTGGCTGCTCAGCTAAGGGTGGCTGTGCTGCCACAGCAGGGCAGGACCTCATACCTGTCCGCTCTTCCGCACGAGGGTGGGGCTGTGGCCCGGAGGGGTGTGTATTCGGGGTGTGGAGTTCTCTGAGCCACACACCGCATTCCTGCCGACTGGGCTTCCCCTTTCTAGAGGCATTCCTGCCTGAGTCGCCACGGAGACGAATTGGAATCTGGCCCCACATTCTCCAGATTCAGGGCAAGGCTCCCTCCCTACCGCCCCACCCGCTGGCCTGTGAGTCTGGCGCCCACATCTCCCTGGGCTTGGAGAGGGCAGTTCTGCCAGGACCCGCAGCCTTTGTTTTCCAGCACAGAAGGGTCTGGTCCTGAACAAGAGGGTGCCAAGCTGCCAGGCACTGCTAACTAGGGGACTTGGCTGTCACTGGAGTCTGGAGCTGGGTTGCAGGCCTGTTCCCTATCTCAGAAAGTCGCGAAGGCTGGTCCTCGACACTCTGATGGCAGCCGCGTCTCCCCAGAGGCCCGGTGCAAGTCTGCACGTCCACCCTGCTCCCTCATCTGCCCCCGGGGCTTGGGTCCTACAGAGATTTTTTTTCTGTCCCAGTCTCCAGAGGGAGGCTTCCTCAGAGCCAGCTCCCATCCGGTCACCAGGCTGTCACCCTCACCAGCCGCGGGCTCCTTTTAATATGGGGGCTGCAGATGGAATCTCACGGGCCAAGAGGGCTGTGAAGTGGCGACAGGGAGCAGCTCACCCTTTCCCCAGCCCCTAAGCCCCACCACCGCCAGCACCCAACAGGAAGGTGTGGGCAGGATACGGGCGCAGACGCAGCCTACAGAGCGCACCCATTTGCGGTGAAAGACTCCGCGGTGTGCTGGGACGTGACCCCCTCTCGGCGCCGGCCGGGCCTGGGGCAGGCGGGGCGCCCTCTGCCAGCCCGCGGGCCCTGTTTCCGCGGGGCGCGGCCCCAGGCTCCCCGCGCACCCACGGCTGGGAGTCCGCGCGGAAGGAAGGGGCAGAGCAGGGATGGGGCGGTGACAGCTCCGGGGCGGGGCCGCGCCCCTCGGAGGACGCGCGCTGCTGAGTCGTTCCCGCCCGGCTCGGCCCGAGGGGCCAGCGTCGCCCCGCCCCGCTCCCTGCCCGCGCACCTGCGGCCCTGCCCACCCCCCCACCCCCGTGGGACAACGCCAGGCCAGGCGGGGACGAGGGGGACGCGGGACTGGGATCGGCGCGCGGGCGGGGAGAGGCCATGCTGGGCCGGCGCCGTGTCTTCGCCGTGGAGCCGCTCGGCGGCCGGGGTGAGTCGCCCCCTTCCGGTGGAGGACCCGGCTGGGGAGACCCTCGAGGTTCGGCGGCCGCCGGCCCCCAACCCATCCCGCCGTGCCGCTTTCCCTCCGTCCCACCCCAACCCCAGCTTCAGCCCCGCGTCCGGTGGAGCCCCTGACTGCGAACGACCCCTCCCGACCGCAGCCGCCTGGGGCGGGGGCGCATCCGACCTCCACGGGCAGTCTCCGCCTCTGCCTCTGCGCGGGGTCATCCCGACCACAAGGGGCGGCAATGCGGGATGTCGATTTTCTTTCGCTGAAGTTTTTTCCTTTTAAACTCTTCACAAAGTCTTCACTCTTTCTGGCACCAAAGAACAAAAGACTCAAATGGTCATAGCTGTCCCCCACTTTTTGATTCTGCGACTGACCCCTGGGAGCGCTAAGCTACATCCCAACCCTTTTAAAATCTTATTTCCAGTAGAAGTCTCAGTAAATTGCCCGGGCTGGCCTCACTCTCCTGCCTCAGCCTGTCGTGTACTGCACCCCCATCTTTAGCGGCTGCTGTTTTTATTGCTGTCTTCCACGAGTTCCAGGAGAGACACCATCTTGCCTTCTGGTGCCCCCCATGAGCAGTGTGGGTCCCAGGCTTCACGCTGTGTACCTTTCCCCTCCACTAATGCAGAGATCTTTCTTGGGAAAATGGCGTTCCCCTTAGAAGGTGGTCTTAGGCAAATGGAGGGGGTAGCACAGGGCATCCGAGGAGTGATGGCCTCAACCTTCGAGAGCTTTGCCTACCACACGGCCATCCACAAGTGAGTCTTCTTTGCCGTTAGTGATGCCATCTAGATATCTCCCAAGCAGGGTTGGAGCCCTGTGAGGAATGGGCTTTAGCTCGATTGTGCTGCCAGCTGCAGGAATGCCAGGGGCATGGAGAGCTGCCTGTCCATTCTGACTCTAACTCTCCTTGTAGATCGGGCCAGCAAGGACCTGGCACAGGGCTGCATCGTGCCTGGGGTCACCAGCACCTATAGACAGATCCTGGACATGGCCGATGGGTGCACGCTGGACTTCCCAGGGAAAGAGTGCGAGCCAAGTGGTCTCCAGAGGCAGGTGCCACTTCCCTCATTGGCCTCCTGGGACTCTGGGGTGGAGATGGCTGCAGGGGGCAGCCCCCTGGCCACCTTCCCAGGACTTTCTGAGGACTCTCTGAATGTAGAGCCCGTGCGGAGCCCCGACCCCTCAGTCCTTGCTGCACTAGAGCCCTCTGGCCAGTTGGGCCGGCTGCTGGCCAGCCGCAAGCTGGAGCAGGTCCTGGAGCGGTCCCAGGGCTGTCCCTACTTGCCCACACAGCACTGTGTCCGGCCACCAGCACCGAGGAGCAGGCCTGGGTGTGTTCACCCCCTGCTGGGAGCAGAAGCCCAGCTAGACGTGGGCCCAGAGGAAGCAGAGGGGGTGAGTGTCCTCGGGGCTGGGGGAGTAGAGGTGGGATGGCAGGGACCCCCACCAGCTCACTCATTCTCCCCGCAGCTCTCTCGGGGCGGGGCTTTCTTTGCTCCTAATTGATGGTTGTGCACTGCTTTTGGCCTTATGCCAGTTCCAGCTGCTGTAGCCACCCAAGTGGGTGAAGTGGGCAGGTTTGGGTCCTGTTCAGAGTGGGGCAGGGGGCAGCCAGCTGGTGTATGCTCCTCCTCAGCCACCTACTCCACGCTCATCTGCTGGTGGAGCACAGCCTGGCTGCCTGGGGTGGGAGTCCAGTGGGGTCTGGAAGTCGCTTCTACCTAATCATGTCTGTCAGGTGGCTGTCGTGGTGCCCAGAGCCTGGGCCTGCCTCCCAGGGCAGGGGCTTCGCTACCTGGAGCACCTGTGCCTGGTGCTGGAGCAGATGGCAAGACTGCAGCAGCTCTTCCTGCAGCTGCAGACTCAGAGCCCCCCAGAGGTGAGTGAGCCTCTGGGCAGGGCACCCAGGCCCGCCAGGAAGGGGACAGAAGGGCAGGATCTCTGGAACTCTCGCTGCTTCTTGAGTAGCCACAGTATTCCCATCAGGCCTCTACTACCCCGTCTCCTCTGTTCCAGGATCCAGAAGAGGAGCAGCTGGCCCCAGCCCCATTACCTTCCCTTCTACTTGCCCCAGGCAGTGAGTTGCAGGGGTCAGAGGAACCGCTAAGCCTGATGAAGGAGACGGGTGAGGGACAGTTTTTCTCTTTGAAACAAGGTCTCACTATGTAGCCCAGGCTGGCTTTGAACTTGTGGCCATCCTGCTTCAGCCTCCCGAGTGCTGTGATTACTGGCATGTACCACCTTGACCAGCTGAGGGGCAGCTGTGTCTTCCTCTGTGTTCCATCTGCTTCGTGCCTTCCCAGGGTTCTACCAGTAGAGACCCTGAGCCGAAGCTTGAAGGGCTGGCGCCTTGTTCCTGGTCCCAGGTGACTGGATTCTCTTTCTGAAGGGATAGAGGCAGCTTCAGGCTCGAAGGTCAGGATGCTCAGTGCCAACCCTCCCAGGCTGCCACAAGTGCCAGTGGAACCAAATGACATCTTTCCACCCTCCCAGGGACACAAGGTAGTGACTGACATATGTGGGGCATAGGTAGGCTGGGGGTGGTGGGGTGGGTGCCCCAAAGGCTAGAAACATTGGGACGATGACGGGCTTCTTGTCAGGAGCAGCTGCCTGGCTGCCCTGCCCAGTTCTGTTCTGTCACCATGCTAGGGGGGGTCTCCTCTCTCGAGCCTTGACTGGGAGCTTCGGGGTGGGGTGTATATGTGGGAAGAGGCTCTGATGACTTTTTACCCTCTGCTCAGCAGGACCCCTCCCACTGGGACAAGGTCAAAGTCCTGCTCAACCGGATCCGATGGAGGAGCTCCGGACATCCTAAGTCCCCTGCCTCTCCCGATGGTGCTGCCCCCAGGTGAGTTCTGTGCCCAGCCTAGAGTAGGGCAGAGGGAGGAGACAAGTGACAGAATGCTGAGAGTGTCCTACCAGTTGTCATTTTTGTTCCTGTGACTTGAAGGATGTGTTGGATGGGTTGCTAGAAGAAAGAGGAAATTGCCAAAATGCCCCATTTACAAATAAGGCAACTGGGGCCTGGGTGTAATTTGAGACCTTGGCCTTTCCAGAGTGACTGCATTAGTTGGTGAGAGCCAGGACCAGATTATGGTCCTTTGTCCCTCTATACTGAAATTCAGACCACCTCCTTGGGTTTGTGGGGAGAGCCGGTAAATACTCAAAGTTTCGCTTTTGGTAAGGTCCATCATACTTTAGCCAAAGTAATTCAAAGTAATTTAATTCAAAGTAAATTTACAGTAATTTACTAATTCTCTAGGACTGGAAGCACCAGTTTAACACCTCCAGGTTCCCTTTGTCAGCTAAGCAATGCTCTGCCAACTCTGAGGTCATTACTTTCCTAGGAGCCTAAAGTCTCCTTTTCTTTTCCACAGGACTGAATCCAGGGACCTTTCTGAAAGCCCCCAGTGCCACCTTCACCGGAAGACTTTTATGCCATCATTGGTGGTTAAGAAGCAGCGATCAAAAAACCTTTCTATATGCTGAGGACTCTTGATGCTGCTGGAGGCCCTAGCAGAGGAGATTAACCCTGAAGCCTTCCTTGCCCTTTCCTCTGTTGCTGCATCTCTGCACTGCCAGGAAAAGCTACTGATGCTTACTGTTCTCCAAGGCAAGGACTGAGCCTTTCTCCTCTGAAAACTGTGGCACAGGAGCCCTAATTGTCAGAGAAGGCCCAGATGATGGCAGTTCCAGAGCTCCTTCTCCTTGCTAGAAATCCCTGGGCCCAGACAACGTGAACTAACTTATTTATCAAGTGTCTGTGTATTTGGTATGGTGCTAGGCCCAGCATGTTGCAGGTGTGTGTTCATGCACGATGATACATCTGTGTGGGACTGTCAAGACTGGTAACTGGCTGGACTCAACTATACCTGCTGCACTCATGCATCCAGAGGGTTGGTCTTCTGCATAACTATGGAAGAATGGAGCTGGCCTTCATTCCACACAGGAAAGTCACTTATCTGGATTCCTGTTTCCTCATGCCTGAGTTGCATCCTCAGGACAAAGAAGAGTGTTGTCTTGGTTGCCTCTGTCTTACAGTATTGTACTTGGAGCTCCTGAGGAGTGGGGAGGGTTAGGGACAATGTGGGGAACAGCAGGGTCAATTCTTAGTTGCTCTGCTGCACACTAGCTTTTACCTGTCTTAGCTGAAACCTGAAGCTAATCCTACATAGCTGTTAGACCTTGACAGAGTTTTAGCTTCTGAGCCATAGCTTCCCATTGGGATAAAGATGACTGCCTTACCTACCTCACAAGCTTGTTACCAGGATAAAATGAGATTAAACTGTCTCCAAGTGTCCTTTGCACGTTAAGTGAATAGGAAATGGGGGAAGGTATGGGTGCAGGTCATTGGCTTGAGTCAGAATGTTTCCTAGGTAAACCCACTGATAAGGTATGGCCCACCTCCAGTCAAGTGAGGCTGGTTCTCTCGCTCCTCTAGTCTTGGGAGCTGCCAGAGTGAGGTGGGTGTGTGAGCTGTACACCTACCCCGTACAGAGTTCGGCTCCTGCTGTCTTTGCATCAGGAACCAATGCTCTTAAGCCTACTTTTCTAATGGGACACTTAAGCAAGTTACACCATTGAGGCGCGGCTGGCAAACGCGCATCCGATCCGAGAAGGCGCACTTCCGTTCCACTGTTGCAGTGGGATGGCCCACGGGGAGTGGGGGGAGGGAGGCGTCGGTGGAGAGAAGGGAGGGACCATATCCGGGAGAGTGGCAGCTTCCGACCAGTGGTCGCGCTTCCGGAGAGACGCTTCCGGTGGCGGCGGCAGCAGTGGCTCTGGTGTTTCCGGGTGTCTTTGTCCCCCCAGTATCGCGGCGCTGGCCCGCAGGTGGGTTGGTTGGCCTTCTGCAGCCCCTCTGCCCCTTCGCCTCACTCGCGGCTGAGGGGCTGTGAGGTGTCGGGCGGCAAAGATGCTCGGGAAGCAGAAGGGGCAGAGCCCCCTCCGGACTGCGAGCCTCGTCTCCTTAGCAACAGCCTCGGCCCCGGGGGTGGACGGCGGGAGGAGGAGAAACCGCGCGCCTTCGTTCTCCCACGGTGGCCTCGCCGCAGCCTGGCCCCGGAGGACACGCCGGGTGCAGCTGGGGCGGCTTGGTGGTTCGGGGGGCGGGAGCAGGAGAGCAGCCCTGGGTCGATCGGCGTTGGGCCGCCTGGAGAGCCCCGTTCCGATCCGCTGGTCTGGGCGACGACGGGCCGGGCTTCCGGGGACAGGGCCTGCACTGGCCTACTCCATTTTTCGGAGCCCAGAGTGGAGCGTTTTGGCGGATGTTTTTGAATGAATGAATGGCACCGGAGCTCATCTCAGCCCCAACTGTAACCTCTCTGTGGGTGGCGTGGGATAGTGAGAGGCGTGCTAAGTTGTTGGGAGACCTCAATGTGAGTCCCAGATTTGTCACTACCTGATTTTGCTGTCTGGAGCAAGTCCCCTGATCTCCCTGGGCTTTTAATTTCCTTCTCTGGAAAAACAGCGTGTCAATATCACCTGCCATTAGATTACTCTGAAAGCAAACTCCAACAGTGTGAGTTCCTACTTCATTTCTTGTCCCTCTATAACCTCTTCTTTCTTTCTTTCTTTTTTTTTTTTTCCATCCTCAGCTTTCACATCTCTCTCTTCCTTAAGATGCCCTTGTTTTCTGGGGTTAAGTGGAAATCTTCTATACGAGATGTTAACGTCTTTCTTTTCTGATTGAAGGTTTTTTCCCAAGATTCTGAAAGAGGACAGCATTCCCAATGTCCCAGTTTAAGCGCCAGAGGATCAACCCACTTCCAGGGGGACGCAATTTCTCAGGTGATCACTCTTTCCTCTACCTGGCCTCACACTGGGATGTGTGTGCTCTGAAGTAAATTTCTAGAAGTTTGGCTTTTGGGGTTACCCCGGTGCTGATCCTTAGGAAATGAGATCACACAGTGGTTGCCAGTGAGGACCTGAGGAAGAGTGGTTGGAAGCACTTAGCCCCCTGGTGTACCTTGTCCTCTTAGCTACCTGTGGTGCATAGGGTGATAGATGCAATTCCTGGAGATTGCTTCTCTGCCCCATAGGCGCAGCTTCAACATCTCTTCTGGGCCCTCCCCCTGGTTTGCTTACTCCTCCTGTGGCCACAGACCTGTCACAAAATGCCAGGCACCTTCAGGTAGGTTGAGTGCCCATTCAGCCTTAGCCCTGCCCCAACATGCACACATTCCTGTTCCTCTTTTGTTTCTTATATTATGGTGATTGGCCTTCCTGGCTCCTGTCCTGATAGTGGGCCAGTGAGGGTGACTAGACATTCCTCAGGGTCATGCAGTTTTAATTTCTGCTTCCAGAGAAATCTTTAGGATTCTTCTTGGGATTAAAAAAATGGAAGTCCTAAAAAAAGCTTGAGTTAGGGGGGCCGGGGATATAGCTCAGTGGTTCCAGCGCCTGTCTTGCAAGCGCAAGGACCCGGGTTCGATCCCCGGTAACCACATACCATACTGGTCGTGGAGACTCACGCCCAGCAGCAACCAGTACCACATACAACAGTGCCGGGCGTGGTGGCTCACACCTGTAATCCCAGCACTCGGGAGGCAGAGGCAGGAGGATTGCTGTGATGTGAGTTGGAGGCTGAGCTGAGGGCCAGCCTGAACCACAAAGTGAGACCGTGTCTCAAAAACCAAAAAAAAAAAAAAAAAAAGCTTGAGTTAAGAACCAGCACCCCCCCACAAAACTATTTTGTTTTATTTCCTACTATTGGCGATCGAATCCAGGGCATCTGCATCAGGCTGCATCCCTAGCCTTTTTTATTTTGAGATAGGTTCTTGCCAAGTAACTGAGTTGCCCAAGTTAGGCTTGAACTAGCAGTCCTCTTGCCTCTGACTTGGAGTGCTGGGATTAAACTGTGGGCCACCACACCCATCTCTGTATGAATCTTATAGGGCCAAGCCAGGCTCCACATAGAGACGAGACATTAGAACCAGAGTTTGGTTTTGTTTAAGTTGCTCCCTATTACTCTTAACCTGTCCTTTTTCTTGCAGGGTGGGGAGAAGCAGCGCGTTTTCACTGGCATTGTTACGAGCTTGCACGACTACTTTGGGGTGGTGGACGAGGAGGTCTTTTTTCAGCTAAGGTAGACTTGAGACTAGTCCCCTGCTGGAAATGCTAATGGAGTTCTCTTCTGTCACCGTGCTAGTGGGGCCTCCTCTTGAGCCATTGCTTTGCTGTTTTTATACAGTATATGAGGCATCTTAGTGGGAAGAGGCCCCATGGGGCAGTTAGGGTGACTTGGCTGGGGTCCTGCTCCTGACAGGTCTCTTGTTTGTGTGCTGGTAGTGTGGTGAAGGGCCGGCTGCCCCAGCTGGGTGAGAAGGTGCTGGTGAAGGCTGCATACAACCCAGGCCAGGCTGTGCCCTGGAATGCCGTCAAGGTGCAAACGCTCTCCAACCAGGTACTCATCTCTCCGCACACGTGCACTGGAGGGAGGAGCGGGAGGCAGACCCCTGTGCCCTGATAGCTGGGCAAGAACCTTATTTTTGTCAAGGGGGTGGGACTGCATCTTTCCAAGGTATTAAACTCGCCAACTTTGGGATCCTCTGAATTTCCTGGCACCTGTCCTGCAGCCGCTACTGAAGTCCCCAGCACCTCCCCTTCTGCATGTGGCAGCTCTGGGCCAGAAGCAAGGGATCCTGGGAGCTCAGCCCCAGTTAATCTTCCAGCCTCACCGGATTCCTCCCCTCTTTCCTCAGAAGCGTGAGTACCAGTGTGTGGAGGGGTGTTGGGATGTGGCTGTGGGGTGTGCTCTGGATGAGAGGGCTTGTAACTTTCAGGCTGCTGCTCTAGGAATAGACATGAGTACCTACCTGTGCACAATGAAAGGGAAGGGGTAGCCGGCCAGGGTTTAGGGGTTTTAAGTCAAGGCTGTTTCTTCTCTGTAGCTCTGAGTCTCTTCCAAACATCTCACACACTTCACCTGAGTCACCTGAACAGATTTCCTGCTCGGGGACCTCATGGACGGCTGGATCAGGGGCGAAGGTAAGAGGATGATCAGGAAGAACAGAGATTTTGTTTCATTTCCTTCTGGTGAAGTGTCCTGTTTTTTTTTTTTTTCCTACCTGTTATTATCATTCTCTTCCTGCAGCTGCATCCCAGTCCCTTTCTTGTAAAATAGGCAGACTCGTTGATATATGCAAATATTGGAACTTTATACACTAGATCAGTGAAATAAAGATTTGTTATAGTTCATCTTTCAGTATCTTGTATTAGATACTTTTTAAATACATAATTTTTCCTTTTATTTCTAGTTCTGGAGATTTGTTTCAAGAAAACAGTTATATGTCAAAAAAAGTAATAGTACAGTGTATGTTTTAATTCCTAATTTAAAGAGGTTCTTTGTATATACCATTTTACACAAGTGTGGTGTTGGAATGTATTGCTTCTTTGGGCCAGTGGTTGTGCGGACAGCAGTCTTTCTTGGCCAGATGTGGAGTAAGCATGTTTGATATTCTGGGAATCCTTTGTCATCTGTGAGCTTTGATTACAGCCAAGTGTATGGTATCTGTCTCCCTCAAGTCCCCATGCCCATTGTCCTGCCTTACTTACCCAGAAGTTTTGCTTGTTATTATTATTACTATTAGTATTATTTTGAGACAGGGTCTCGTTTTGTAGTTCAGGCTGACCCTGAGCTCACTATATAGCCCATGCAAACCTTGAACTCACAGCAGTCCTCCTGCCTTTGTGTCCTGAGTGTTGGGATTACAGGCATGAGCCACCATACCCGGTATGGTGGTATGTAGTACTGATTGCTGGTGGGCGTGAGTTACCACACCCTACATTGTTGTATATGGTTACTAGGGATTGAATTTGGGACCTTGATCCTGCAAGGCAGATGCTAAATCCCCGGTCGGTCGATTGCTTATTACTATTTTACATGCCACAGATGCTGTACTACTAAGCTGCATCCCAGCCCTTATGTTATTTTATTTTTTTAAATTTTGAGACATGGTCTTGCTAAGATTCCAGGCAGGCCTCAAACTTGCAATCCTCTGGCTGCAGGCCCCTGAGAGGCTGGGATCTCAGGTGTGTGCCACTGTGCCCAGCTTGCTTAACTTTTTATAATGAAAAATTTCAGTATATGCAAAACAAATGGAAAGACATGGTAAGCCTCTTATATCTCTTTATCCAACTTCAGCAAATGCCATCATCTGCCCTTCTTTTTCATCTCTTCCTCTGTCTGCACTGCCCCCTACTTAATTTATTTTTTAAGATGAAATTTGTGTAATGAAAAGGGCCAATCTTAACTGTTGTTAATCTTAATCTCACCCCAGTTGGGTGAGAAGGTGCTGGTGAAGGCTGCATACAACCCAGGCCAGGCTGTGCCCTGGAATGCCATCAAGGTGCAAACGCTCTCCAACCAGGAACTCATCTCTCCGCACACGTGCACTGGAGGGAGGAGCGGGAGGCAGACCCCTGTGCCCTGATAGCTGGGCAAGAACCTTATTTTTGTCAAGGGGGTGGGACTGCACCTTTCCAAGGTATTAAACTCGCCAACTTTGGGATCCTCTGAATTTCCTGGCACCTGTCCTGCAGCCGCTACTGAAGTCCCCAGCACCTCCCCTTCTGCATGTGGCAGCTTTGTGCCAGAGCTGGTTTTCTGTCTCGTGTGACGGATTTATCCCTTACCAGTGTAGCATCTTATTTAATTTTATTAAGTGGAAAAAATCCCATGTCGCCCTCTCTTTAGAAAAAACTAGAAATTTCCCTCTTTTGAAATACCAAGTGTGAAGGAAGGGAACACGTTTTCTCTCAGATGCCAATAGATGATTACGTGGTAAGAGCAGACACCACAGCCCAGTGTAAACACTTCAAGGAGTGTGTGTAGCTCAGAAGAAGTTGAGGCCAAGTAACGTAGCTAGTCCCTGTGCAGAAGTGAGAGCTGGCTGCCTCGGCGAGGTCATTGTACATTTGAAACGGGAGGTTACACTCCATGCTGTCTGCCCACTGACACTCAGCTCCCCCGCACCCACACCTCTCCTGTCCTGTGCATCTTTTCTGGTCTTCTTCTCTGAGGCCCTTCCACCTCCCTTTCCGCGAGCCCAGTAAAGCCTTCTTTGAGAGTCATAGCAGGGCTTAGAGTGGCCAGGTGGAAATGAGTGACTGCTGGGGACTTGGAGTTTGGTTCCTATTAGGCTTTGATCCCTGTAGTCACTTGCACTGGTTCCTGCTGGACATGCCAAGTCCTGGCAGCAGTACCAGCTTTGGTCAGGGTGCTTCTGTGGCAAAGCTGCTAGGGGAGGTAGGGAGGGAGATAGAGCCACCAGGTAGGCAGGAGTGTGAAAGCAGAGGACGTGTAGGAATTGAGTCACATGGGGGAAATGACATGAGTTTGAAAAGGACTTGGACACGTTAGTGCTTTGTGTGGAACACTAATGTTAAGTCCCAGTCTTTGGGATTCAGGGAACTACGTCCCCATTGGTACCCATGCTGAGCAGCTGAGGACGTTAGTATGGCTCCAGGCACTCACAGTGAGGGCAGAAGGCTGGCTACTGACTGCACAGGACGAGTGGGCACAGTTTAGTGGAGCAGAGCCTCGGTCCTGCATGAACTGAAGAGGGCCGTCAGCTGGTTGGAAAGCTCTGCCCTCAGCATCCCAAAGGCATGAGTCCCATAAAGGTGAGAGATAGAGATACTCGTGAATAGGACAGAACAAAGCCCTCCGTTCAGTGTGACTGGCTTAGTTACCAGGGTGTGGTCCCTGGCATCAGCTCAGCTAACTGGGCATGGAGAATTGCCAATTGGTTTTCTGTCTCATGTGACAGGGATTTATCCCTTTCCAGTGTAGCATCTTATTTTATTTTTTGTGGTGCTGGGGATCAAACCGAGGGCCTAGTACATGCTATGAATTCTGCCACTGAGCTACACACCCAGCCCTAGTCTGGCATTTTGTAATGAATGTGTAGATTTTCCTCTACCACTTTTATTGTATTCCCTCTAAGTGATTATGGAAATGTATAAAGTCACAATAAGTGACTTTATACTTATTGTGACTTATACACTTATACACTTTCATCATTCTCTTCCTGCAGCTGCATCCCAGTCCTTTTCTTGTAAAATAGACTCGTGCATAAGTCACAATAAGTATAAAGTCACAGTTACAATAAGAAATACTACAAGTGATTACAAAACTATAAAATAGAACATTTAATATTATTACATTAAAATAATATTAAAAATACAGCTCTCAACTCCTGCCTCTTAATAATGTTATTAACATGTAGATATTAAAGAACTTTAGAAAACAATTTGGAAAACAAAATCACTGCTACATTTTTCTCCTGTGGTCTTTCCTAGTTTTTCTCTATGCATGTGCATACTTTTTATAGTTTTAATCTGAGAGTGCAGATTACGCTTTGTATTCTAAGCAGTTCTTTCATATTGCAGCATAATCCTTGTGACTTAAATGGTTGAGTTATTTTGTTTACTTTCGATAAAAATTCAGGTGTTGTGCTGGGGATTTAGCTCAGTGGTTCTGGAGCCTGCCTTATAAGTGCAAGGTCCAGAGTTTGATCCCTGGTAATCACATACAGTATAGGGCGTGGTGACTCATGCCCACCAGCAACCAGTACCATGTACCACAATGCTGGACATGGTGGCTCATGCCTATAGTCCAGCATTTGTGAGGAGAGGCGGGAGGGATTGCTGCAAGTTCCGGGCTGGGCTTTGTAGTGAGCTCAGGGCCAGCCTGAACTACAAAGCAAGAACCTGTCAAAAAAAAAAAAAAAATTCAAGTATTGCTAGTTACATGTGTGGTTTTCTTACTCTGAGTGCGTGGTATTTGCTCTTTTCTCGCTGTGTAATCTTTTTTCTTTTTGAATTAACTTCCTTGAGATAGATTTTCAAGAGTGAAATTATTGGAGCAAAGCATTTTTGTATTTTTATGATTGATGTGTACTTAAACAAGGTTTATTAGCATGACCTATCTTTTAAGGATAAGTTTATAGAACTCATCTCATAGCAAGTTACCGTATATGTCTCTAGTTAGAAAATTCAGTTCTCAGGCTGAGAATTTAGCTCAGTGGTTCTGGTGTCTGCCTGGCAAATGAAAGGTGCTGATTTGATTCCTGGTACCACATACCACAATGCAGAGCATGGTGGCTCATGCCTATAATAAGTATTTGGGGGCATAGTTGAAATGTGCCATTACATATGCCATGCTTTTTGTGTAACATACTACAGATTTTCCTATGGTAGTAAAGGGGTTTAAATAGCCATTTAAAAATATTTATTTTAGGGCCAGGGATTTAGCTCAGTGGTTCTGGTGCCTGTCTTGCAAGCACAAGGACCTGGTTTGATCCCCGGTTAACCACATACCATACTGGGTGTGGAGACTCACGCCCAGCAGCAGTCAGTACCACATATCACAGTGCCGGGCTTGGTGGCTCACGCCTGTAATTCCAGCACTCGGGAGGCAGAGGCAGGAGGATTGCTGTGATGTGAGTTGGAGGCTGAGCTCAGGGCCACCTGAACTACAAAGCGAGACCCTGTCTCAGAAAAAAAATTTTATTTTAATATCATAATATTCTGTTACGTAGCTGTTAGCATGGCCTCTCCTCCCTCTCTCTTTCCCATCCTTTCTCCTTCCCTCCATCCCTCCCTTTCTCTGTTTCCTTCTCCTCCTCTCTCAGCAGTCTCGCTGTCACTTCAGACTGCTGTGTAGGTGTGCACCACCGTGCCTGGCCACCCATTTTGTTCATGTTGAGGATTCAAGTTGTTTCCAGCTTCATCTTTTCGGCCCATTTTCTTGAATATATGTATAATAGAATGGTTTCTTTTTTTCTGGTGATGGCTCAACCTTCAGCGATGACTATGACTCCAAGAAACGCAAGCAGCGGGCTGGTGGCGAGCCTTGGGGTGCTAAGAAGCCAAGGCATGACCTGCCTCCATACCGCGTCCACCTCACGCCCTACACCGTGGACAGGTGCGTGCCAAGGCCGAGGGGTGGCACTTGCCACAGAATTGAGGGTGTGAAGATAGCATGCGTGTGTTTTGACAGTTTTTTTTTAAGCTAACCAGCGGAAACCTGTTGGACATTCTGATTGGTTCTTTGTCTTAGAATTTATTCTTTATTAACATTTACTAGTCTCATTCTTTTAGCAGTTGGACCTGTTCCATTGGATGAATGAACTGTAATTTGTTTAACTAGCTCTCCACTTGCAGTTGATTTATCCTAAATATTGTAGTAAGCATCCTTCCTTGTACATTAGGTGCACAGGTAAGTGTCTTATGAAAATCAGTTCCATGCAATGGAATTGCTGGCTCAAAGCATTTCATTTTAAACTTTTGATTCTTTTGCTAGTTGTCTGAAAGAGTCTGTCTGCATTTACACTCTGGCCAGCAGGGCCTGACGTGCTCGTTTCCCTGGACCTTTGCTCATAGACTTTTTTAGTTTTTTGAGACAGGGTCTTGCTTTGTAGGGCAGGCTGGTACAGAGCTCAGTATGTAGCCCATGTGAGCCTCGAACTCATAGCAATCCTCCTGCCTCTGCCTCCTGAGTGCTAGGATTACAGGTATGAGCCACCACACCTGGCACTGTGGTATGTGGTACTGATTGCTGGTGGGTGAGAGTCAGCATGCCTGGCCTTGTTGTATGTGGTTACTGGTGATCGAACCCAGGACCTTGAGCTTGCAAGACAGGCTCTGGAACCACTGAGCTACATCCCCAACCCTAACTCATAGTCTTATCCAATTTTTTCTTCTTTGCATGCTAACTGGGGAAAAATGACATTCCTATTTGTGTCTTTTATTTTTATTTATTTTTGTTTTTTGGTGGATAGTCTCACTTTGTAGCTCAGGCTGGCCTTGAACTCATTCTGTAGCCCAGCTGACCTCTAACTCTCAGCAACTCTTCTGCCTCTTCTGAGTGCTGGGATTATACAGGATGGGCTACAATGCTGGGACTTTTAACTTTGTTGTTTTGTTTTGTTTTTTGAGACAGGGTAGCAGTGATATGTAGATCAGGGTAGACTTGAACCCGAACAGTCTGGCCTCAAACTCAGGCTGATCCTTTTGCTGCAGCCTCTTGAGAGCTGGGGCTACAGGCATGGGACACCAGGCCTGGCTACATCTCTAATTATGAGTAAGATTGAGTGTATTTTCATAAGTTGTTTTTTTTTTGTTTTTTTTTGTTTTTTTTTTTTTGAGACAGGGTCTTGCTGTGTAATTCAGGCTGGCCCTGAGCTCGCTGTGTAGCTTCTGCCTCTGCCTCCCGAGTGCTGGGATTACAGGCGTGAGCTACTACGCCCACCTTGATAAGCTTTTAAAGTCTTTTTTCCATTACATACTTGTTGGTGTCAACATTCCCAGTTTTCTCTTAGGTGCTTGTAGTTCTTCATACTGGTTTGTGAATTCCTTTGCAGCCAGACATCACCATTTCTCTGTCATGTAATGCATGTGTTTCTTTCCTAGTTCAACTGCCATAAAAAGATTGTAAATCAGTGGTCAGTTCCACCTTGATCTATTATTGTAAGACATTTTACTTTTTAAAGTCTTTATTTCCCCAACTGAGAAATTGTTCATTCTTGTTGTCTTTTGTGGTATTCCCCCTCCCACCACCCTGGTGGTACTTGGCATCAAACCTGGGGCCTTGTTCATGCTAGGCAAGTGCTCTACCATATGCCCAGCCCTTTGTAGCATTTCATTTTATTTTATTTTGCTAAATTGCCTTATCCTTTAAATTGCAGTCATCTGCCTCAGTCTCCCAAGTAGCCAGGATTATGATAGGTTCACGCTGTTATACCTACCTTTGAGTTTAGTTCTTCATGTTTTATTCAGCCTGGGTCCCTGTGCTGTCTTCCTCCAGCCCTACCTGTGACTTCCTAGAACTGCAGCGCCGTTACCGCAGCCTGCTGGTCCCTGCGGACTTTCTGTCTGTGCATCTGAGCTGGCTGTCAGCCTTCCCCCTCAGCCAGCCCTTCTCCCTCCACCACCCCAGCCGGATCCAGGTCTCTTCCGAGAAGGAGGTGGCTCCAGACACTGGTGCTGAGTCCGGCCCTGCAGACAGTGACCCCACATACAGTTCCAAGGTTGGTGCGCAGGGCTCCTGTTGCTTCTTTGCCGAGCTGGAGGTGGTGGTGGCTTTGAGCATCTTGCCCTCTTTGCACAGGTCCTGCTGCTCTCCTCCCCTGGCCTGGAGGAACTGTATCGCTGCTGCATGCTCTTTGTGGATGACATGGCCGAGCCCAGGGACACGCCAGAGCACCCTCTGAAGCAGCTGAAGGTGAGCGGAATGCTGGAGGCCAGGTGTGGTCCTTGATGGCGGCTGGTGCCTTCCATAGTTCGGCTGTTTCTCACAAATGTGCAGAACAGTTGTGTTTCCCTCAGAGTTGGCCCCTCCTTGTAGGAGTTCCGTGGCTGGTTCATGTTGATGAAGAGGGCCCCTGAATGATCTTCACTGCTTCCTGCTGCCTGAGGCCTGGTGGTATCCCTGTTTCGCCATAAGGACCACAGGCAACTCGGGTTTCTTTCATCCTCAATCTCTGCAGTTTTTGCTGGGCCGGAAAGAAGACGAGGCAGTGCTGGTTGGGGGGGAGTGGTCTCCTTCCCTGGATGGCCTCGACCCCCAGGCCGACCCCCAGGTGCTGGTGCGCACGGCCATCCGCTGTGCCCAGGCCCAGACCGGCATTGATTTGAGCACCTGCACCAAGTGGTGAGTGCTTCCCTTGTGTGGCTGGCTCGCTGTGGCCACGTCTGTTCAGAAGGCCCAGCCACTGCCCTCTCTGACTTCCCCGAGGCTCCGCCACCCCCTCTAGAACCTGCTGTGATGGCGCATCCCGGCTGTGTTAATCTCTCCCTCCATGCCATTGTGGAGGATCGGAGGCCACTGCCAGCTCTTTCCTGTGCCCACTTAGCTTACGGCTGCTCCCAGCCCCTGGCTGCTCACAGATGGTGCTGGGTCCTGAGCTTGGCTAGGGTTGGGATGCTAAGTGAGGATTTGTGGCACTGTGTAAGGAAGCCGTTGGCTTTTGTGCCTCCCACTGCCTGCCAGTTTCTTGAGGATGTGGTCTGTACCTGTTTGCGCCTTTCACACTGGCATGCCATTAATGTGCTCACTCAGTGCCGACTGGAAATGGACTTGCTGAGCCCTGAGTGTGCTGTGTGCCTGAAGGAGTTGCAGCTGACAGCTTCCTTTTCTCTTTGCTGTGAACAGGTGGCGCTTTGCCGAGTTTCAGTACTTGCAGCCGGGACCGCCTCGGCGGCTGCACACTGTGGTGGTGTACCTGCCAGACATTTGGACCGTCATGCCCACCTTGGAGGAGTGGGATGCCCTGTGCCAGCAGAAGGCTGCTGAGGCAGCTCCCCCACCCCAGGAGGCACCAGGGGTAAGCTGAGCCTTTGGATGCCACAGGGAAAGCAGGTGCCCTGACCCAGCACCAGAGTATCACATCTCTGCTGTCATCACAGGAAGCAGAGGCTCCTGAACAGGCCCCTGATGCATCATCAGAGCAAGCAGCAGATCCTTCGAAACAGAATGCGGAGACACCTGAGGCCACTGCGCAGCCAGAAATGGACACTGACCTCCCCGAGGCTCCGCCACCACCTCTAGAACCTGCTGTGATGGCCCATCCCGGCTGTGTTAACCTCTCCCTCCATGCCATTGTGGAAGATCGGAGGCCAAAAGAAAGGATCTCTTTTGAGGCAGGTGGAGGAGTCCTGAGGTTCCTGTGGTTGGAAGTGGAGTGCAGCCTGCTTAATTTCTCGACACTCACAGGCCCTTGCTGCCTCTTCCAACAGGCAGTGGTGTTGGCTGAGCTGTTTTTGGAGATGCTGCAGAGGGATTTTGGCTATAGAATTTATAAGATGCTGCTGAGCCTTCCTGAAAAGGTTGTGGCTCCCCCTGAACCTGAGAAGGAGGAGGCAGCCAAGGAGGAGGCTGCTAAAGAGGAGGAAGCCATCAAAGAGGAGGTGGCCAAGGAGTCCAAGGATGAGGTACAGAATGAGGGCACAGCTGCTGAGTCAGACCCCCCGCTGGTGAGTACCTGGCGTCCTGGGGCTGGTCTGAGGAACGAGTAATAGTGCCTAACACCTTCTGAGTCTCCGCTAATGCCAGGCACTGTCTGTCCCACGCACGTCCTACATCCTGTCTTCCATGCCCTGCCTCACACTGCCCACTTCTCCCAAGCCTGAGATGCACTGGGAGTTGAATCTCCTGCACGTGGCCACATACTTTGGAAATGGCACACCTGGGGCAAAGGAGGTGGCACGGGACAGAGGCGTGGCTGGCAAGCCATCATGGCACACATGTCCCTGTCAGTAAGAATACTGGGAAGAGAAGTGGTGTTTGGACCGCTTGGTAGTTACCTAGATAAATTGTTTAGCCGTTTCTAAAGCAGGAATCTGTTCCTCACCTGGGCAATTTCAAGGAGATAGTTTCTTTGGAGCCCGAGATGGCCTCCGAAGGAGAGGCTGAGATCATTTCCAAGTGCCCCTAGTGTGCGCTGACTCTCATGTGCTTAATAGCCCATAGCCCAGTGCCTGGCACACAGCTGGTACTCGAGTGTTAGCCATTATTGTTCGTGTGCTGGAAACCCCCTCCCTTGCCCTCATCACCTTGATCTGCTCCCTTAGAAAGAGGATGGGCTTTTGCCCAAACCACCCTCTTCTGGTGGGGAGGAGGAGGAGAAGCCCCGGGGTGAGGTGTCAGAGGAGCTGTGTGAGATGGCCCTGGACCCGGATCTGCTGCTTCTGAGGGACGATGGGGAGGAAGAGTTCGGTATGTCCAGCTGGGGCTGCAGGTCATGGACTGACCTGGGTCTGGCCGTCCTGGTTTCCTCTGAGGGCTGTGGTGCAAGTATGGGTCCCTGTGGGCCCTGCTCCATGTTTAGCTCAGGCTTTCTGTAGCAGGAGCAAAGCTGGAGGACTCGGAGGTCCGGTCTGTTGCCTCAAACCAGTCAGAGATGGAGTTCTCCTCCCTACAGGACATGGTGAGATGTCTCCTCTTGGCCTTGTGGTGGGAGGCTTGGCCAGGCCTCTGACTCCCGTGTGGGAGCAGGATGCCCACCAGGGACTTCTTCCATCCATGGGCAAGACAAAGGTGGTTCCTGTCTTACGGAAAACATTTCATTCTCCAAGTGTTGGGTCAAACAGCAGGGTCAGGCAGGCTTCCGCAGAGGTCTGTGTCCCCGCCTGTGCCTCCAGCTGGGAGACCTAGACGCTGCTGCCTGAGCTGCTCACTGCAGAGGGACCGCGTCCTGCCCCCCATAGCCACTGGGCACCATCTATAAAAGTTTTTCATTTCCTTTATAGCCCAAGGAGTTGGACCCCTCTGCTGTGCTCCCCTTGGACTGTCTTCTGGCTTTCGTATTTTTCGACGCCAACTGGTGTGGCTACTTGCACCGGCGGGACTTGGAGCGGGTCCTCCTCACGCTGGGCCTCCGGCTCAGTGCAGAGCAGGTGGGTCTCCCGTCTTCCTGAAGGCCTCCCTGAATTGATTGCATAGGCCTGTCCCTCCCCAGACAGGCTTTGCCCCTTATGACCAGCAGGTGGCGGCTGTGCTTTCTGTAGGCCAAACAGCTGGTCAGCAGGGTGGTGACGCAGAACATTTGCCAGTACCGGAGCTTGCAGTACAGCCGCCCCGAGACTGTAGACTGTGGGCTTCCTGAGGAGGTGCTCTTCGGTATGTCTGCTCCGCAGCCTGTGGGGTGGAGGGCAGGCTGCCTTCTCCACAGTGCTCCTCCTGATGTCCCACTGTGCTTCTAGGAAATTTGGACCTTCCGCCTCCTTCTGGGAAGAGTGTGAAGCCAGGCGCCGCTCCCACAGAGCACAAAGGCCTGGTGCCGCACAACGGCAGCCTGATCAACGTGGGGAGCCTGCTGCAGCGCGCGGAGCAGCAGGACAGTGGGCGGCTCTATCTGGAGAACAAGATTCACACACTGGAACTGAAGCTAGGTGAGTGGCCGAGGCTGCGGGGCACATCCCCAGGAGAGAGTGCAGTGTGTCTTGGCCAGGTGGGCCCAGGCCCATGTCCAGGCTCCTGTCCTCCACTGAGCTTTCGAGGGGTCTCTCCCCACACAGAGGAGAGCCATAACCGTTTCTCAGCCACGGAAGTGACAAACAAGACACTGGCTGCAGAGATGCAGGAGCTGCGGGCGCGGCTGACGGAGGCTGAGGACGCAGCCCGGGTGGCTGAGCGGCAGAAGGGCCAGCTGCAGCGGCTGCTGCAGGAGTTCCGCAGGCGCCTGGGCCCGCTGCAGCTCGAGGTGCAGCGCATGGTGGAGAAGGTGAGGGGCAATGGGACAAGGGCCAGCTCTAGCCCCTCCCAGGGAGCACTCACTGCCATTTTGAGGAGTGGCCTTGAGGTGACAGCCAGAGTGTGGGCCCCTGTATCCCCTGCCGGGGTTCTCTGCTCTCAGCCACTGGTTTTTAGGGAAGCTGGCAGTTGGCAGCCTGCGGCTCCAGCAGCAGGAGGTGGCATCCTTGGAGCATTGCCCTTACAACCTGTCTACTCACACAGGCGGACAGCTGGGTAGACAAGGAGGAGCCGGCGCCTAGCAACTGAGGGGCCTCGAGCACTGCTGAGGTCAGCGATGGAGCCCGGAGACATCAGAGCCCTTTTGGATCCAGAAAGCAGCTGGAGCAGGGCCTGGGAGCCACAGCAGGGGTGGCTAAGCCCTGTGCGCAGCCTCTGCAGGGACGCCGAGCCATCAGGGTGGGGTCTGTGCTATGTGGATGGATGTGTGAAGAACCCCAGTTCCAGCTACAGCTAAATACAACATCTTTTGCACCCCTAGAATGTCATTTTGCCCTCAACCTTGGAATTTCTCCCAGGGCCCTTGTAGTCTTGTGCTGTCTCCTGTCCTCTTCCAGTTTAGAGTGAGACGGGAAGAAAAGGCTTTTCAAGCCCACGTCAAAGTCTGATGCCAATAAACTGAAGGGACAGACATGGAGTCTGTTGGGGGCCAAGACCCCTTTCTCTGGACGGCACAAACCCTGTAGGTGCAGGCGCAGCTCCTGGGGGCTCTGTGGCCATCGTGGGAACAGAGCCTATGCTAGAAGGAGGCCCTCAGTGTGGGGCTGAGGTTGCAGGAGAAGTGTCCCAGCTACCCTAGACTCGCCAGAAGAAACCAGCACCCTCCCCGGCCCTGTGTTCAGAACGTGGTATTGGCTCTGGCCCAGCCTTTCCCTGTTACCCGTAATTCCCGCCTCTCCTTAATCCATGGTTTCAGTTTGACTTTGTATATAAAGTTGGTTGTTTTTTTTTTTTTTTTTTTTTTTTTTTTTTTTTTTTTTTTTTTTTTTGGCTTTTTGTTTTTTAAATAAACCAAAGTCAAAAACAAACCAAAAGTGTACTGCTTCCTATTCTCTTCGGGGCTTCCCGGTGGTGTCCTGTGTTGGCTGTCCAGGAAGCTCTCTGGTCCTACCCAGCCTTCTGTGGAACACGGGTAGGGCGCAGGAAGCCTGGCACAGGAGGAAGGACCTAGAGAAGCTGTGAGTGCTCCCTCCTCGGGAAGTTACAGCACAACACTGTGATGTTTCATTGGAAACTTTACTTGAAAAAATAAAATTCCAAATATGCGTCCAGGTGCAGCAAACCCACTGTGCTGGCTTGCACCTGTGCACTGACGTGACATTCTGTGTGGTGGGTAGTTACAGTCCTAGCGCCCTGGCAGAAGACCTGGGGTCTTCCCTGCACTTGGCCTGCACCCAAGCCAGCGGGACATGGGATGAGGGGACTCTGTTCCCAGGGCAGCACACCAGCCTTCGGGGTGGAGAACAGCCATGGGCAGATTCCCCAGGGTGGGTCCTGAGGTAGATGTCCCTGCTGTGCAGGCAGAGCTAAGGCCTCCAGCTGTGCTGCTGAAGGAAGCCGGCCTCCAAGGGCCGAAGCCTGCTCTGCCCAGGCCAGGCCACTCTGGACGGTTGTGGAAGTGAGATAGCCCTTGGGCTTTTTCTACACTGCTTACCTAAGTCTGGGGCTATGAGGTGGGAGAAGTGGCCTGCAGGGGGCTTCCAGTGTCAGGCTCAAGACAAGGCACTCAAAGGGCTGGCAAGGTGGGGCAGGGGCCGCCATGGCCCTAACTGGCAGCTCCTGCCAAGGCCAGAGGTCGGCTGTGTCCCAGGAGTGTGGGGGCAGCGAGCTCAGTCATCGGCCACGATGGAGAGGGCTCGGAGCTCGCTCAGCTTGGCCTCGTTCTCCCGCTCCCGCTGCTCGTCCGAGTGGCCAGGCTGGTCAAGCTGCTGGGTCAGGTCTCCGAAGATCTTGTGCATCTCCGAGTAGTACACCACCTGGAAGGAGGTAGGCACCTCTGACAAGGGCCAACACCCGGCCCTCGGGCAGCTGCTGACTGCCTGGGGTGGATGCCCCCTGGCTGCCCTGACCCCACCCCACTGCATCTGAGCTGGGTGCCCTGAAGAGTCTGCGGCACCACAGAGGCTCTGGTCACAAGGGGCAGCAGGCTAGCAGGGGCTGGAGGTTGAGGTGCTGGTCCCCCTGCAGCAGTGTGTGGGGAGGGGCACTGTGCTTTGGGGTGCCTACAGGGCACAGCACTGCCAAGCTCAGGCCCAAGGGGCTGGCTGAGTGTCAGGCAGTGTGAGTGTCTTGAGCTTCACCGTGACTTCGAAGCCATGTGAGAAGCCCAGGGTTTTTGTCCACAGGAGAGATATGGCAGGTGCTGGCTGCAGAGCCTTGAGAGCCAGTTCTGAAGGGGAGAAGTGACACTTTCCCGTTCCCGATTCCTTTATTCCAGCCCATGCTCTCCCCAGCCTAAACTTTGTAGCCAAGGGATCAACTCTGAGGCCCAGCTCATGCCCACAGCCCTTCCAGCCATCCAAGCAATATGAACTCGAGGCTGGGGTGGGGGACAGGGGTCAGGACGCTCAGCAGCTCGGGGTGGGGCATTTCTGCCTCAGTGTCCACCTCAGGGCCAATGGAAGCATCTGCTTCCATCAAGACTCCTCAGCTCTAAGCAGCTGCCAGAAGAGGGACTTATCTTCCACTCAGACATGTGAAGATGGTTGCCGGGAAGGCGGCTGGCACAGGGTCAGGGCTGACTCCTCAGAAGCCTCTGGATTCCACAGCTAGTGTGGAGACCGAGGACGGCTGACCTGTCACCTGGGGAGCTGGGAACCAGGATGAGCCCTGGGAAGGGTTGGAGCCCCAACTCCTGGCCCAGGCCTCGCTGCTCCGGGAATGCTCACTATCCAGTGACTAATAGCAGGATCAGCTGTGTAAAGAGGCAGCCCATGGGAGGCAGGAAACAGCCCGATACCCTGCTGTGGTTACAGGTGTCCCCTGCCTCCTGAAAGCTCCAGTCTGGGTCCCCTGAAGCCTCCTCCAGGGACTTGCAGGAGAAATGGCAGGGAACTGGGGACCGTGATGCACATGGAAGGCAGGGGTCTCCCTCTGAAGCCCCTTCCTCTGCTGCAGAGAGTGGCTGCTGGAAGGACACCCTTAACTCAGGGCAAGTGAGGAAGAGCCCCTCTCCTGCAGGTGGGTCTGACTCAACAACCCCTGGTGCAGGCGTCAGCAGACTGACAACTTGAGTCACCTAGCAATCCCAGCTCCCGCATGAGTCCTGCTCAGGGGTTCCGATGATGCATAGCCCCAGGCCATGGCCTTCAAAGCTGCAGGCTGGGAGGCAGACTCAGGTAACTGTGGGATGGACAAGCAATGATAGCGCCCACTGGAGGGCGCCAGACACCCAGGCAAGAAGAGGGCAGCTGTGGGTGGGGACAAAAAGCCTGCCCCCCAGTGCTTGGGGTCAAAGGTGGGCAGGGTGTTTGGTCTGGAGCCTGAGGGGCAGGAGCCCTGCCCCTGACCTGTCTGTCTTGGCTGTAGGGAGAATCTTCCAGGGGAAGACCTGGAAACAAGTGGGCGGGTGGAAGAGCTGGCTGGGTACCACTCACTTTGTCCTGCCCCACCGGGGCTCTGCTTGTGGCCCCTTCAGGTTTCCCGGCCCAAATGCACAGCTGGGCAGCACTGCACACCACTGTGACCCGTCCGCTCTTCATCACCCCAGGCAGAAAATGAGCAGGGCTCTCCCTAGACTTGGGGACCCCTCCTGTGAAAAGCTCAGTCAAGACCCCTGAGGTCTCCTGCTAAAGGAGGACCAGTGGTGGGGGACAACACTGGGTCCTCAGAAAGAGGGCTCTAAACCTAGCGGGCTCTGGTTCCTCCCCACCAAAGCGGCAACTAAAGGTGTCACTTGCTTTCATCTTGCTGCTTAGAGTAAACCTGAGAGGGAGAACTCAAGGGAAGGTTGGTTATAAAAAGAATATTCAGAAAGAACATGACATGGCATCCTGGGCACCTCTGCCAGGGCTGGGATTAACCCAAGAGCACCAGAGGAAGTCAGAGAAATCCCAGCCCTGTGATCTCTGAACCCAGACCCAAGATCTTCCTAGTATCTGGGCTGGTGGTCTCACCTGGGCCCGGATCAGGGACTCGAAGCTGGGCTGGAAGTAGTCAAGGCGGCTGCCATAGAATCGCGGCATCTCGTCTAGGAGCTGTTTGTTCTTAGCCTCAAAGTCTTCCCGCACGGGCCGCAGCTCTTCTCGGGCCTAAGGATGGGACCCTGGTTTCAGAACGCAGGTATACAAGTGGGAGTGGGGATGGTTGGCGCGCTGGGCCCCGTTGGTCCCTAGTAAAGGGCGGACCTTACCACAGTGGCCGATCTGTCCGCCCCCTCTCTCCTCCGCTGACCACCTGCCAGCCCCCTGCCCTCATCACCTGGTGGAGCTTGGCCAGCACAGGCCCCGTCTTCTCTTTCTCCTCATACTTCTCCACCTTGGCCTGCAGCCGTCGGTAGTCCTGCAAGGCCTGCTCCCGACGCTTTACTGCCATATTGAGGCTCGGGAAGACGCTGCCAAACCTGCAGGGCACAGCCTGTTTAGATGTGGGCCATTGTTCCTTCAGCAGTTATCTGCAGCAAGCCTAGTAAGTGCCAGACCCTGGGCTCCAAGGGCCAGGCAGACGGGGCCCTGCAGCTCAGCTGAGATAATACTGAACAGAGAGAGGTCCGGGGAAAGCAGATGGGTTGGGTGCCAGTCACCAGACCGAACCTCCACAGAAGGTAGAGAATGACTGATGTCCTGGTCTTGCTCCTGCCACCATGCTACCCACAGAGGCCTCACCGCACTCCAGGAGAGCCCCAGGACAGGGAGATGATATGTGACTTGCAAAGGTCACAGTCAGGCAGAGTCGGCCAGAAGAGAACTCCTGTCTCTATGTCCTGTCTCTACAGTTCGGTGCTAGTGGCAGGTAAGAGATTTGAAACTAGAAGCTACTTCTGTCCAAGGGCACCTCTCCCTCCGAGGATTCCTTAGCACCGTGGGAAAAGCAGAAATGCCATAGTTCTATCAGTGCTGAAAGGCAAAATGACAAAGCAGATGTTTCAGGAAGATCACACCAAGGCCTCCTGCTACCTGTGACTACACAGGGCCATGATGAAAATGGTCAGTGTGAGCCATTCAGAAAGAATATCACATGGCATCCTGGGCACAGCCATCCTGACAGCCACCTTTCCTATGAAAGGCCACAGATCTGAGGGTGGGCTCAGGGCAAGGCTGTGCTCCCTGATGGTACGAGGTGGGGCAGGTGGCGGCTTGCCATGCAGGCCTTTCTGAAGCACAGTGTGGAGCAGTTTCCTGCAACTCGAAGGGCCAGGACGCGGCCAATGGTCTGCCACTGCAGGAGGGCCTGGTCCTCCATGCCTGGTGTCTGCTGTGCCAGCTGGGAGCCCCACGAGGCTGTGGACACTTGGCACATGACACAAGAAACTGATGACCTGGTCACTCAGAGTGTAGAGGTGGAGTTAGTGACCCATGACCACAAGAGCTGGCTCCTCTAGGAGGAACCAGACAAGATGAAAGACTAGAGCAAGGACAAGTCCAGGGCGGGGCTCCTCTTATCAGGCCCTCAGCTGGTGGCCTGCAGTGCTTTCACAGGCTTCTGGGGCCCATAGGGCATCTGGGAGTTTGGGGTCTTCTTCCAGCAGATCTAACACTCTAGGAAGCACGATTCCCCAAACCTGCTGTGCAAGGAACATGCTTGTGAATTCTGCATGTAAAGGCCTCAACAAGCCAGGTGTGGTGGTACACACCTGCGATCCTAGCCCTTGGGAGGCTGAGGCAGGAGGATCACTGTGAGTCTGATGCCAGCCTGGGCTACACAGTGAATTCAGTGCCATCCTGAAGCTCACAGTGAGCTCCTCTCAAAAACAAAGAAACAAAAAAGTCTCAACAAATCAAAAGAACATATCGGGTGGGAGGAGCGATGAGTATGTTTGCCAGAGGATAAAAAATATAAACTTGGCCAAGAATTAAATGCCCCAAGTAAGTCAGACTGAGGGAGCAATGAAGGTGGAACAGGGCTTAACCTCAAAGGCCACTGGTGATGTCCACATGGGCTCTGTACCTAACTGGAAATGCGGAGGGCAGGGGCTGCCAGAAGTTCTCTGGCCCCCAGCCATATGCCTGTCTGCACAACGACCGCCCCACACAGGACTGATCTGTCAGGCAGAGGATGTAGGTCCCCTCAGCACCGTGTGAACTAGAGTGGCCTGGGCAGCAGCAGCACGCACGATGTCCCACCAGTGGTCTGCAGGCACAAAGCCCAGCAGCTGCCACTGCAGTCTCAGCTGCCAGCGGAGCTGTTCTCCTTCCTGGGCAGCTGGGCAGTGTCTGGCTTGAGGCAGCAGGTGCACTGGCCCGAGAAGTCCTTCCCTCCACCCCAAAGGGACGAGGCATCCAGCACCTGTCTGATCCTCTCGCCAGAAGTAACCTGCTGCTCGGGTGGCTCCAGCGCCTGTGGCCTAAGTGGCTGCAGGAAGGAACACAGGGGGATCCAGAGGGTGGCATTTCCTTGTACCAGCCACAGCACCACTTGAGGTCATCTCCCGGGACAAAGCCCTCTTGGGGTAAGGCACGTGCCGAGGTGCAGTGTAAGCGCAGGCAGGCTGAGTGTCGCACTGGAGGCTGACCTCAGAGCTGTGGGTGCCTTTCCAGTGCCATCTCAGCCTGCACTCAGCTCCAGCAGGGGCACTAAGTGCAGGGACCCAGTCAGCCTTCGAAGGACCCAGCAACTGAAGTTCAAGGGAACCTCAGGCCAAGGTCAGGGAGGGGCAGCCTTGGGACAGGAGGCTCCAGGCTGTACCTACAGAGCCACCTAACAGCAGAAGTTCCTCCTTCACAGCCTTGGGAAACAAGGCCCCGTACTCTGCAGGAAAGTCACCATGCGTCAGGGGGCGATGCAGCCTACACTGAGGTGGCTGAGAAGAAAAGGGGAGTCAGGATGCCAGAGCTGCTCCTGCCCTGTGTCCCATGGAACCACAGCACCTCCATTTTCTTCTTTGCAGCGCAGGACACGTTTTGCCAGCCTATGTGGCAGGCAGTGTGGATGGCGGCACCTAATAGCAGAGGCTTCACTAGGGACCCCACCCCCACCAGAGGTGGAGGTTTCCTCCAGCTGCAGGGGCTGGGTGCAGACAGGCAGAGGCTGACCCTATGGGCCAGGGCCCCTAGAGACGTTTGGTGACCTCCTTGGGAAGCAGTGGAGGGGCCCAGCTATCCCATAGCCTGGCCCTCTGTGCTTGGTCCCTGTTGCCTCTTGATAAAAGTAGAGAGATGGGATACAGAAGTCCCTGGGCCAGATCTCCGCTCACTCAGGTCACAGCTTCTGCTGCCTCTTTGGCCTCCCCAGAGCCACTGCTGTCTGCCTGAGTTACTACTCCATACCCCAAGGGGCTAGCTCAGCCCTTTGGAGAGGAGCAGCCTGAGGATGGAGGGGAGCGGAGACCCTCTCAGCTCCCAGCACTGCACCTTGCAGTCCTAGGCACCCCGCATGGCTCCTCCAGGCCAGAAGCTCCTGAGGCCTGATTCCCACTGTTCTCAAAGGACAGAGGGCAGCCAGGCCCCAACCCAGGCCCTCGGTGGCTGCCTGCTTCTCGCTGGCTTCCCTGGGGAGGCGAAGCGTGGGGTGAAGGGGAGCAGGGAAGAGAACGAGGCCTGCTGGGAGGTGGGCTGGGAGCAGCCGGCCCGGTGGGGAATGCCTGCCATTCCTCATCTGCACCCACACAGCCGGGATCTTCCACCCACCAGGAAAGGGAAATTGAAAGCATCCCCGTCCAACATGAGAACAGACCCAGGGGCTGGAGGATTAGAGGCCGAGCCCCTTGGGGGGGAGGCTGGGGGTGGCAGGGTGACCATGTGGCCATGATCTTCATCAGAGGACAGGAAAGCTGCAGTTTCCTGTTTCCGGTGCTGGGGTCCCTGGGAGCGTCTCTTCTGGCACAAGGCGGCGAGCAGGGAGGAGGCAGTGGGCAGTGGCGGTTTGTGTGGTCAGGGCAGATCGCATGTCGCTGCGAGATGCAGCAAGAGCCAGCTAGGGTGCTCAAGGGCTCACGCAGGGGTCAGCAGATCCGCTGCGGAGATGGCAGCCGCCCCCTCTGCCACGCCCCCACCTTCCTGGCAGGTGGTGGGCTGCAAGCTGGTGGGAAGCAGCCGGGGTTTCTCTCCATGTGGCTGCAGAAGCCAGGGATCTGATTTCAAGGCCGCCTCGTTGGTTGTGAAATCAAGACAGCAGCCAACTCCCCAGTTCTGAGCCGGTGTCCCTGCCTTGCTCTGCCAGCCTCGGGTGCCTGTGGCTGCCTTGGGGACCCCAAGGCCTGGCACACAGGTGCTCTCACACAGGTGCTCTGCGGGCAGGGCCTGTCCCGTCTGTGCTCTTTCCACCCAGCTCCGATCTTGGAGGCCAGGCCTGAAAGCCACCAGCAAGTTCATTCTGCTCTGAGCTTCCCATGTGCCCTGGTGACACCGGGCTTAGCTATGTCTGGGGCTGGGGGGCTGGAGGAGGCCACTCTGGGGAGAAGGCTGGGGCGGCAGGGCAGAAGGCAGGGGAAATCCCTGCCGGTGCCAGGCTCAGCCTCCTGGCCCCACTCTCTGAGGCTAGGCTTGGGAAGAAGCACTCTGGAGAGGGAGGGCTTATTTCTGACCACACCTCCTGGAACTGAAGAGAGGAGGAACTGCTCAACATCCCCCAACACGAGGGGCTGCAGGATCAGAAACTGCTCTTCACCTCCCTCCAGGCCCTGATCCAGGCTTAATGATAATTAAGAGAGCCTCATTACCCGGGGCCTGGCAAGGCAATTGCCAGGGACCACCACAGAAGAGGTAATAAAGTGCAGCTGCTGGGCTGCACCGGAGCCTCTCTGAGGTCAGCGCCCAGGGGAGAGGCTGGAGAGAAAGGGCTCGGGAGCTTCAAGGCTCCAGCCTCCTCACCCGGGGGACCTAGGGAAGGGGCCCGTCTGAGCGCTAACCAGGGCCTGCCGGTTGGTCGGAAGATGAGTTACAGAAGAATTCCTGGCCCTCACGGGTCATGAACGAGGGGACCCTTCCCAGGCAGGACCCTGCTGCTGCGCCCTTCCACCCCCACATTTCCAAAGCTGAGTGCTGCAGGCAGCTGCACTCCCAGGCCGGCTGAGATGAAAGGTCTCGACTGCGTCCGCTGAGGGCTGGCCGAGGGCTTTGCGAGCTGAACTCAGCCAGCCCGGCCCTGCGGGTCCCAACCAGGAGTGCTGAGGAATGGAGGAGAGGACCGAGTGTCCACTGAGCAGCAGCACAGCGTCTGAACTACGGGAGGATGCGTGGCCTAGGATGTAGCTAGGCAGTGGCTGTGCTGTGCTCTGGGGCTGCCGAGAGCTGTGACCAGGAGACCCCCCAAGGGGAGCAGGGCAGCTAGACAGGCTCCTTGTCCCCAGGCTGACCTGCCCTTCCCCTCAGTGCTCTGAGGCCTGTGTCCTCAGTTGACCTTACTTTTTCAAGGGTTCAATCACCGTCTTCTGGATCTGGTTCACCTGTCAAAAGAAAAAGCCAGTGACATCAAAACTAGGGGAGCCAGGTTCTTCCTGACTGGGGAGGCCCTGACGTCCTCAGAGGACAGACCTGTCAGGGACTAGGACTGGGGCAGGACAGACAAGGTGTGTGTCTAACTCTGCCATGGGAGGCCTGGGCATGGGTCCTGCTTGTCCCCTGCCCCGTGGAGGACGGGTGGGCAGAGCAGCCTTGCACACTCAGGTTCACAGGAGGTTCTGGAGGAGCGTGGAGCCCAGGCTGGGGAGAGAGAGGCCTGTGGGCTGTTAAGACCAGCACATGCCACGCCAGAGGGAGGAGGGTTTGCCCGGCTGCTGGAGGCCGAGACCTCGTCACCTTTTCTTGGTTGAAGGCGTCCATCCGCTTCATAGCCGTGTCCAGGGCTGTCACCATGTTCAGAAAGTCCTGGTCCTGCTCACAGAGGGGATTGGAGAGGAGGTCTAGGGAAATCTTCACTGCAGATTTTGACATGGCTGTAAGAAGTCAATGTGGTGAGCTTACGGAGGGCGCTCCCGGCCTCAGCACTCCGCGCTGTCTGCAGCCCAGGGCCTGCAACCCCAGCCTCATCCCTTGCCTACCATGGCTGGCACAGCCATACAGGTCCATATGGCACCATCCTCAGGGCCAGATGTGTGTTCCTGACCACAGCACCATGCCAAGGAATTCTTTTAAGGAACTTTATGGACAGCAATGACTTTAATGCTGACTCCAAAGATAGGATGCAATAAATCCAAACCTGTGAATATGTGTTTTAAAAGTCTCTCCAAGGTGGTGCAGGGGTGAGACTCAGTCCAGACTTCCCATGTACACAAGGAACAGTACCCCAGTTTACATGGGGGGCAGTGCACTCTGCACGAGAACCCTTCAGACCTGTCGGTAGCTGAGGGCTTGGGTCTACACTTGTTTTCAGGTCTGAATTATTTGCAAACAAGATTCTAGAGGTGCAGAGAGGGACTGAAGGTGGTGGACTACCTATCCTGGGCCAGAATGCCTCTGGTTGAGTCTTAGGACAGAAGGATTTTTCCTTATTTTTAAAATAACAATTAGCATATACTAACTGGACAAATTAATGGGTTTAAATGTGCCATTTTCACAGAATGCTCTTTGATCAGGTCCACTTTCCCTCACAGTTACTCCCCTCCCCCACCCTACTCCTTTTAGCCATAGACCCCTTCTTCCTGCCATCCCTACCCCACAGGAGACAACACACCATGCTTGTCTTTCTGAGACTGGCTTGAGTCACTTGGTGTGATGACCTGGAGTTCCATTCATCTTCCTGCAACTGACACATTGCTCTTCTCTATGGCTGAGGACTGTCGGCTATGTACACACACCACACATTCTTCATCTAGTCTTGGCAACACGCACCTGGACTGAGTCCGTACCTTGGCTATGCGGACAGTGCCGTGATGAACACAGGTGTCTGGGTACCTTCCGTATGTAGACTTTATGCTTTCTGGGATAAAACCGGACCAGTAGAGCTAGTCCTACTTTCAGTTTTCTGAGGGATTTCCACACTGTTTTCCATAGTGCTGCACTAATTTACACCACCCCGGCGTGAGTTTCTTTCCTCTGCACACACACTAGCACTTGCCTTTTTTGTTTTCTTGATAACAACCGTCCTGACGGTGGGGTGATGAATCTTAGTGTGGTTTTGACTTGGATTTCCCGGGTGACTAAAGAGGGTGAACATTGTTTCATACATTTATGGCTCATTTGAACTTCTCAAAAGTGTCTATCAGTTCATTTGCTCAGGTACTGATCAGGTTACTTGTTCTTTTGGTGTAAGGTTTTGGGATCTTTTATAATTCTCTGTCAGACAAATAGCTGACAAAGACTTTCTCTCCTGCAGGTTGAGAAGGCAATACGGTGGACTGAATCCAGAATGCAGCGAGCTACGTCCTTAACCCATTTTTTATTTTTAATCTTTTTTTTTTTTTTTTTT
>PVIR01001490.1:0-24583 GCA_004026965.1 Petromus typicus | reverse complement strand
TGAAAATGCTGCTTATCAAACCAGAACACAGTCTAATGTTACATGCTTTGATTTCTGATATATTAGATGTGAAAACATGTGTCAGAACTGATGAAAGCTGGGCTTACAGCCAATCCCAGTGTCACCCTCCTGCCCCCCAGGGTGAGGAGCAAGCAGCCCCGTGCCCAGCCCTGCTGCCCACTGGGTCAGAGAGGCGGAGGCCTGGTGAGACTGCTGCAGGCACTGCAAAAGGCGGGTGTGCTGGAGAAGACCAGAAATGCAAGCTGTCCAGAAAAACTGATGCAGCGGAGGAAGAAAGTCTGTGAAGTGACTTCGTAGGTTTGGGAACAAACATTATGCATGATTTGATCTGATTATAAAATGATCACACATGGCATAATTAAGAGATAATAAAAACCTGAATAAAGCTGGAAAAGTTTTGAACAGTGTCTCCTACTATTTTTTCCCTTATTTGAGGGGGAAAGCTCCTACAAGTTAGGGGAGATTTTTCTTTCTAGATGTCCTTTTCCCTAGCTCTTTCACATCTTCAGGCCGCTGGTTTTGCTAAAATGCACAGCTAGTGAGTGGTGTCTCCTGGGCCACTGGCAGTGTGCAGAAATGGGTCTGGTGTCCCTCGGGGGCCAGCTTGGCACTTCTGCCTCTGCAGGGCCAGGGTCGGGGGCAAGGGCCTCACACAGTCTGGAAGGCTGGTCACCTTCGTTTCTGAGACAAGGTCTCATTACGTAGTTCAAGGGTGGCTTTGAACTTACTCTGTAGCCCAGACTGACCTCAAACTAGAGGTGACTGTCCTGCCTCAACCTTCTGGGTGCTGGGATTACAAGCGTGTGCCACCTTGTCTGGCTAGGGCAGGTAAACTTTGAAAAACTCAGAGAAAATAAGGCTTGTAAGCCTCCCTTGGGATCCAAAGATCTCCCAAAGCCTGGTCACTCTGAAAGTCATATACACTTTTCTGACAGAAAGAGCACCCATTGTCTTAAGACAATGCCTGGGGAGTTGACATTCTGACTCAGAGGATTCTGAGAGCAGGAAAGTTATAATTTGAATCCCTCCAACTGTCATGGCCAGAGGCTCTCAGTGTGTCCCTGACCCCACGGCCCTGGTGTTATCTAGGAGCCTGGCAGGACACACTTCCAGGTCTTGCCCATACCTGCTAAGTCAGAGAGCTGGAGCTGGGCCAGCGTTCTGAGCCACTGTGATGCTGCGGCAGTGAGCTTGGTGCAGAGGCCGCTCTCCAGGACAGCTCTCACCTGGGCCGGGGACCTTAGACTCCAGGAGCCACCAAGAGGCCTCCTCAGGATCCCTGACACTCCTCCATCAAGCTGCCAGTCCAGCTGTCTGGGGGAGGGACGGGATGGGAGTGACTGCTCACAGCAAATCTTCTGAGGAAGGCAGTGGACAAGTGGCACCAAAGTAAAGCGGATCCAATGCAGACCCCAAATGTACCAACTCCCAAATCTGACCCTTGGCTCAGCCTGGCCTGTCTGGAGAAGCAAAGGGGCAGGAGTGAGAAGGCCCACGGTCAGAGCAGCCCCAGGATGGGAAGCACAGGCCCTGGCTCATTCCTTCATCCCTTCAGCACAACTGTCACACGCCTTGTCCTTGTCCTTTGTCCCAGCCCCGAAATGCATATCTGCCACCTGTCACTCTCAAACTGCACTTGTCCAGGGAGAGGAAGTAGGCAGTCAGGCCAAACCCAAGCCTCTCAGTCTGGTCTGGGGGTGCACAGGCACATCCCCACCCCTGGAGCCCTAGGATGGAGCCCCCTGAGGTCCACCCAACCAGGGGCCTCGTCACTGCTGCCACTGACAACGGAAACTGTTACTGAGAGGGAACCACATGCCTGCACCAGTCTTTGGGCTGCTCATTAACCTATGACGTCATGGTCACTTCTAGGTAGAGGTGGGAACCAGTGCCATCTGGATTTGCTGGGTGAGTTTAGTGGGGTCCAGGGCTACAGGCAGGGTTAGGGTTAGGCATTGGCTGCTGGTGAGTCCCATAAGCTAGGATGGGGACAGCAAGGGGCAGCCTTCTATTGCTCCAGCCACTCACAGTCCTCCTGAGGCTGCCGCCTGGGACATGGTCTCTTGATGTCCCCCGGATTCAGTGCTGCCTTTGTCTGGTCTTCTGGGCCTACATCCCCTTTGTTGCAAAGAAGACCTCAAGGCCTGGGCTGTGCCTTGCTGACCCTACTCACCAGACCTTTTAGTGTGCTCTGAGAGGACAAATTATCCTGTGGGGCTCCTGGCTTAGCAGCACAGCAGCTTAGTTCCCGCCATCCTGAAAAGCCAGGACTTCCATCTTTGTGAGAAGGAATCTCTGCCCTTTCTTTTTCCGCCAGCCCAGGGCCTGTGGCTCCAGTGCCAAGTGGCACGTGAGGAACACTTGCAACTTGAAGCTTCACCTGGCCACGGTGCCATCCTGACTGGAACGCCAGTGAGTTGGGCCCACATCCACCACCAGAGCAAGGGACAGGCCCTCTAGGGTAGTGGTGATCTAACTGGTGATGGTACCCGGGCCACTTCTCAGGGACATGACTGTGCAGGGCACCCTGTCCCCACCCACCATGCCTGGCGCAGGGCATAGCCACCTACCTAGGTCGGCATCTGTGCTCTTCTTCATGTCCTTCTGCAGCCGTTTGGTCTGCTCTTCCAGCCTGCAAAGCAGGGACAGCCCTGGACACCAACCCTATTGCACTCAGCCCTCCTCCCCTCGAGGGCTGTCGGGTGAGCCCTGGCTGCTGTGCAAGGTGCCTGCCCACTCCAGGGGAGATCCTCTCACTGGGGACGCTTCCCACTGCCTGCAGGAGGTCAGGTGCCCAAAGTTCACCTCCTCCCTACAGCTGTGTACAGGGCACAACTGGCAGACTGGTGACCTGAGCTGGCCTGGCTCCCAGGCAGGGAGCTACCGGCAGCTGGGCAGCCATCAGCCAGGCCAGACTCGTGCGGATTCCCTGACTCCCACCTCGTCCTCCGGGGTTTGACACTCACTGCTGGAGTTTTCCATACTCTCTTTCAAAGTCTCTCTCCACCTGTAACAAGAAAGAGATAACTCAATCAACAGAGAAATGACAACAGGGTGGAAAAAATCTCCCGGCCCTCGGAAACTCTGTCCACACCCTCCCCACAGCCTGCAGGGAGCCTCCGGCAGATCGTTAGGACACAGGATCCCTGTGTTCCCAAATTAACGAAGTGTTTGATTTGGGGAGAAGTTCTCTCCTCCCAGGGGGGCCCTATTGGGCAAGTCACAGCGGATTGTGGCTCTGCTCTGCCACTGCAGGGAGCTAGGCGTCAGGCTGGTCACCCTGACTCTGGTGGCAGTCACAGTGCTGAGTGGGTCTGAGAGGCAGCAGGGTGCAGAGGTGGCCTGGGGTACAAGGATGGCTCTGCTGAGGACCAGCGAGGGACCCTAGCAGGTCACCTGCTCTCTTAATCTCAGTTTGTCTCTTAACCTGGTTCCTTACTGCCTGGCCAGGCTCGGGCAGATCTGAAAGGTTACGTATGTGCCTGCAGGTGGGAAATCCGTTTTGGAGCATGGGGCCTTGCCTGGACATTAGCCACACATTGGTCTAGCAGTGCCCTTTCCAGCAAGGCCATGGAAGAGGGCATTTTTCAAAGGATTCCTCTGAATTGGCAGACAGAGGCTGTATGAACTCTGACACTAGATGTGGAGTCTGAAAAGTATGTCTTCACATTCCCTGTAAAATGGAGGCAATTTCATCTCTCATTCCCCATACAAGCTTTTTGTGGCTCACAGGGAAAGAGACGACACTCCACCAGATGCAGAGGTTTGTTTTCAGACTTAACAGGCAATACACGCAGGGCACACAGTCAGGCAGCACTGGCCCACAGTGGAATGTACTGAGCAGCTCGCCTGGGGACACAGACAGGGACTATGATCTTCAGAGAGAGACAGAAGAGCCCCCGGCCCACAGGGCACAGCAGCAGGAAGACAGTGACAGTGGCCTTGTGCTGTGAGCAGTGACCACGCAGCTGCTCCCTTCATACCTTAGACGTGGCCGCTGGGCAGTGTCTTTGGTACAGAGATGTATTCATGAAAGGATGAAATAAAAATAAGTATTTCTTGGCCAGAGTCAAGCTCTCTCAGAGACCAGGGTTGCCTGCCGAGTCACTGCGCCGCCCCTGGCTCTTGGTCGCCTCTTGTGCAATACCCTCAGTGCGCCCGTGTGTGGGGGACGCCAGAGAACACCTGGTCTCCCGGCTGGGGACTGCTTGGACTTGCACAGTGTGGGACTGCAGGGTTCCAACTGGAGGGATCAGTTGGGTGATGCGGAGCACTACAAGTGGGGGGTGGGCACGGAGGGAGGGGACACCTGACCGCCACTGGAAGCTGCTCACACTACTGTAGCCTAGCAGCATTTTGCGGCTCTACTTCAAGATTCACACTGGTCCCAGACCTCTGCACAGGGAAAAAACCCTCTAAGGACAGTAAGAGAACTCCAGCCCCTTAGAATATGATGAAGGGAATACAGGGACACACCAAGTCGCATTCCGAGTATATGGCTTCTGAGGGAGGGAGCCAAGTGGAAAAGATCTGAAGATCTTTGAATGCTTGATCCCTTTGCCAAAAAGGCAGCTGGAGGCCAGTCAACAATGCAAGTGCAAACACATGTGCACAGACCGTCAGGGGACCGGGCCGGGCCGGGCCAGGCGAGCCAGGCTGGCCCAGGGAGGACCAAGCTCAGTGGCTGCCCTGGGCCCCTCCCTGCATTCTCTGGGCTCAGGGTGTGAAGGAGAGCCACAGCGTGAAGTGGCATTGTTCAGTGAATCACAGGTTAGCCATCCGCAAATCTAAACTCACAGAAAAGTGAAAAAGGCGGCCCCAGGCTGGGCCAGACCTCTGAGGCCAGGCAAAGGCGTATCACACCGGGGGAAAGCGTGCTCTGAGTTCCTCTCGAGGGTCCTGGACTTGCACAATGGGCACCAGAGGCGCCTGGGAGCCAGCGGCGCAGGCACCAGGGCTCAGCTGGCAATCCGGGTCTCTGGGGAGCTTGACTCGGGCCAAGAAATGCTTAGTTTTATTTCATCCTTTCAGTCTGCTCCAACAGGATTAGGGAGGCAGAGGGTCCCTGCACTTAGCATGTGAAGCCTTTCTCTCCTGCTGAGGTACACTGTGGTTACTTTTTTCCCCGGGACTTCCCAGGGCGCCCACCCAGCGAGGAACCTGGCCTGTGCTTTCCTTTGCACACCAAACCACAGGCTGTGCCTCGGAGGGTCATGGCAGCAGAGCTTTAAAGAGCTCGTTCCCCTTGGCTTAGGTGGGCAGGCTTGGCTGCCTCCTTCACACCAAGCTCCGGCCTCTTTATGGGACCGGGGGCCCCCAGGGGCTGAGCGGAAGGCCAGGACCAAGAGGCTGGTCCTTGTCTCGCTGCAGAGAACGTGCCATTCCCGCCAAAGGCTTGACAACAGCGGCGGAGTGTACGGTAGTAACCTGGGCACAGGAGCACAGTGAGAGCGAAGACACAATGCTTTCTTTGTGGCTGACAGTTGGGTGCCTTGAGCCAAAAACCTCCTGAAACTCCCTGAAGATAACATGAGCATTTCTTCCCATGACAGGGGTGCCATGACTTCCAGTAACCCGGGCGGCCACATCTGCTCCCCCCCGAGCGCCTGCAAGAACACCGGAGTGCGTCACCAGCTGCCAGAGAGGCCAACAACTGCGCAGCCCGGGCCTGCTCTGCGGGCTGGGGGGTGGGTGTGGGGTAGGGATGCGGCCACGAGGCAGGTCTTGCCACACCGACCTCAGTGCCTTGGGGAGTGGAGGAGAGTAGGCCGAGCAAGTGCTCGACTCCAGCCTGGCCTCTGACTGCACTGTGCTGGGAATGGAGCTGGGTGAACAGGCCGAATGCAGTCCCTGGTCAGCTGGTTTCCTGTAACACCACGGGCATTGCTGAGGGCTTTCTGTGGGTCAGACACTGGGCTAAGCATCTTATATGCTTATTCTTCCTGATGTGAGACTTGGGCAGTATCCACAACATGGGTATTATCACCCCATTTTGTAAAAAGAAAGCCAAGGCTCAGAGAGGCTAAAGAATACTATATTTTTCTGTAGAAAACAAAGGCCATTTTGATGAAGACTGGGTGTTTGAAGGGTTTTCTAGCTGTTTGTTTTTGGTAAGGAATGATGGGAATAAAGCCCTTCTGAAACCACTTCCTTTCTGGATGTGCCATGGATTAAACTCTAGAGGCTTAAAGCCCCACCTTCTCACTTCCTGCAGCCGGCTGCGCCCAGCATTTGCACGCCCAGATTCTCTGGGCTTCAGCTGAGAACTTCCACAGATGGTCAGTCCTGCTGGAGGCGACTTGCCTTCGTGTGAAGCAGTGGAGGACTCTTTTAACTTGTGCCCAGTTCCTTTCCGGCAACCTCACTTTGGATTTCCCAAAGATGGAGGCACTGGTCAGGTGTGTGCTAAGCTTCCTGCCAAACCAAAGCCGTACTTTTCCTGGAGTTCTGAGAGCTGAGCTGAGGAGTGAGAAGTCAGTTAGACAATGAGGTCTGTCTGGGACTCAGGTGACAAGGACAAGAGCCTCGACTTTAGAATCACCATGAGAGAGAGCTGCTACAGTTATGGTTGCTTGTGTTAAGAGCAAGGGCTGCACACACATTTGTGGGTGAAGGGCTGAGGAAGGAGTTCTGTACTAGAATACCCAAATCCTGGAGAATTTCTCCCTTGTCTGAAGCAAGGGAAAGAGCACTCAGACTTGAGTCCTAATTCCAGCTCTGTCAACAGGGAGCTTTCAGACCTTAGAAAGTAACGACCACCCTAAGGGCCTTATTTCACTCAGGAAAAATCCGGAGCTTGGGGCAGATGAGATCTGAGGACTTCTAGCTCTCCCCTCCTCAGTTCTTTGACTCTCTTCCTCTTTCATTCTGAAGCCAGTCACTCTGCGCTGCCAAGGGACTCTATCATGGGCGAGGACACTTCGGTGGTACAGATGAAGGGACCTCAATAATCTGAAGCAGCTGACTGGTCCTCAGGTAGCTCAGGTGAACAGAAATGATGGCATGGGTCATGTCTCCGGTAGGGCTCCATGGCCCGGGAGTCCTTGTAGGATGCAGAAGCCTGTAAACTCCCTCTCCCCACCCAGAGATAAGCAAGAGCCTGAAACAGTCTGGGACCAGGGCCCCCCACAAGCCCCGTCTTTGAGAGATGCACGCTTGGGAACAAGGCCCAGGCTGCTGTTTCCTCAGCCTTTCGGAGGTGCTGAGTCAAAGCTCTAGTTCCATGCAGGTGCCACGGGAGGCAGAGGTGAGTCTTCGTGAAAGAATCAGGTTACTCACTGTTTTGGGAACAATCTGTTTCTTGGGCTGCCCAATCTTGAAAGGAATCCTATGAGAAAGAGAGCAAGGGGGCGCTGTGAGGATGTGGCAAGGAGGTGGTTGCAAGTGGGGGCCCGCCTATCTCAGGGGATGACGACTTGGCACTTGTCCACAAGCCCTGGAAGGCTCAGGTCCGTTGGCACTTCCCATAGTTAATGTCCCATGCAGGCTCCGGCCCCAGAGATCTTCCTATGAATGGTCTTTGGTTTGCTGAAAACATAAGGATGGTGAGGATACTCCTGAATAACAACCTCCATAAACCTTGTATCCCGGAGAGCTGTGGAGGAGAGATGGCAGGCTCCCTGGACAGCTACTTTGGATTTCCCAAAGATGGAGGCACTGGTCAGGTGTGTGCTAAGCTTCCTGCCAAACCAAAGCTGTACTTTTCCTGGAGTTCTGAGAGCTGAGCTGAGGAGTGAGAAGTCAGTAAGACAAGGAGGTCTGTCTGAGACTCAGGTGACAACATGTCTCAGGTTGACAACATGTCAAGAGACATGCTCTTAAAATGCCCAACAAAAGCTCACGGTCTACACCAGGTGCTTTAGTGGTCTGTGTTGGGGAACACAGTGGGTCTGCAGGTGTCTTAGGGCACAAGCAGGGATGGCAGTTTTCAGAGGAATTAATGACTGACTAGGCCGGGTCATCTCCCAGGGAAAGCTGACAAGATGGAATTGTGGGTACTGTGGAAAGGAACCTGCCACCCAGCCTGAGTCGCTGGAAACTCACTAAGGAGCCGTGGGCCTCGGCCGCTCTCGCACCCAGGAAGGAACCTGGCCTGACAGAGGAAAGATCACAGGGCTGAGGTTCGGAAGTTGAGCAGCAGCCCAGCCTCCATCTCCCAGGGCAGCTAACTACTGTAGTGGACTTCACTTTCTTGCTCTGGAAAATAAGTGGAGTAAACCAGGTAATTTAAGCACTTCCTCTGGGCACTGAAAACTCTACATTTCTACTGTCCTGAGAAGAGTGTATCCTGTGGCCAGTGTATTGCAGCAGATATGGAAATAGTAGTGCCCTCTCTCCACTGCCCTGTCCTGCTTGCCCCCCATAGGAAGTTGGTCCCTGTCCCCCCTCCTCTTCACACCCCTTCTCCCCCAGTCTGCTTCCATTTGGCCCAAACTGACCAACACCACTGCTAAACCCAACGGTATAATTAACTACCGATAATAACCCCAGACAAGCTGGTTGAGGGATGGGCCAGCCTGAGTCACAGTGGTTTAAATTTAATTTCTAGAGGACATCCTGTTTATTGTTAACCCAGCCCCATAATTTGGGAGCATTAACCCTTTGGGGGCTGGCTGATTCACGTGGCTTCTGTAAACAAATCATCTTGGATTATTTAATTACCATGAGAAGAAAAGTAAGCTACAGAACTGAAAGGCGAGGAAAAAATGAAATTCACATTTCCCTTTCGCAGACCAAAGAGCAAAGGTTCAAGGAGAGGTGTGTCTTCTCTCCAAGTCCCCAGTTACGTTCCCCATAATCGGAGGGTGGAGCTGACAGATGGCGAACTACTGCCCTGAAGGACCATTACAGAGACAGCGCAAATGAGGTCCTCGCGGCACTGCTGGAAGATTGCTTGGGCTCCGTGGGCAGCACGCTGCAGTGTAAAAACCTCCCACCGGGAAGCAGGAAACCTGGGCTCTCTTACTAGTTTTGTGATTTGAAGAAATCACATCTCTCTGGAGCCCACTTTCTTCAACTATGAAACAAAGGAGTTACGACAGATAGTCCCTTCCACTTCCCCGAGTGGAATCATCCCAGGCATGGGGGAGTGGGCCACGACTCCTAAGGAGCCCTCGAGTGGTCGGTATCCTGTTTCTGCCGCGGAGTCTGAACGACACATCCCAGGAATCTAGAGGCAAACTTAGTTGCCGTTACTTCTAGTGCCGCAGCTCCTCTCTAAATCTTAATTTAGAATCGCAGTATTTTTAGAACTGCAAGTCACCATAGGAAATTTTTTTCCAGTTCAACCCTCTTATTTCAGAGACAAGCAGACCAGGAGCAGTTCAGCGACTCACCCAGGGTCATAAGGACGCGGAGAAGCCACCAGGGCCCCTGCCTTCCCGCCCAGTTCCCCTCTGCCGTTCAAGGGTCAATGCTTTTCTCACAGGGATTTTTATTTATTTATATTAAAATTTGTATTAGTACATGTTTGCAGCACATAATGATTACATTCATTGTGGGGAACGAGTACACATAAATAACACAGCTTCTGTCTTTTTTTCCTTTCCCTTCATTTTTTTCCCCCAGCATCAGATTCATTGATTTACCTTAAAATCCTTATAAAGTTAATTATCATATATACAGATTAACAGCCAGATTCACAGGTCAACATAGAAAACACATATGACAATTATATTCAATCAAGGTACACTTTTAGACACACTGTCCATGCTGAACTACAATAACTTCTCTCACACACATGGATTTTTTAATACGTATTTGATTAAGATGCCTAGTTTTAAAGAACTACGGCAAGCTAAAAGGCTCATTGTTCTTCCAGAACTGGGTGCTTGGGGATAAAGAGACTATGTGTACTATGCAGATCGAATAAGTCTCAGTATTTCCACCGCAGCTACTGACCGTCAGATATAACTTGGTTATACTATTTTGGTTTTTCAACTCACCAGCTTCAATCTATATATTTACTTGCTATTACATCCTTCTGAAGTAAACTCTGTCTCTCTGTCTCTGACCCCGGGGCCTTCCCACGGAGCTGCTTCCTCGGCACCCTACTTCTTTTTCTGAGACAGTGTTCCACCATCAGCCAGAATGGGCTTGAACTTTCCATCCTCCTGCCTTGGCTTTAAGGAGCCCTGGACTCCGGCCCTGGGACCTGCCCTCGCTTCTTCTGACCGACTACTCTTGGGATTATGGGCTTGGGGCGAAAGAGCAGAGCTTGGGAACCACGCTTGTCACGCTGCATCAAAGGCCACACGGTGGTCATGACCTTCCCTGTCTTGGGATCCTGACTGACAGGAAGAGGCTGTCTCTCTGCCAGGTTCTCCGTTGAAAAGCTACTCCCTGCCTTTCTCTACTGTACTTTTTGAACGAAACCCACCATGCTGCCAGGCCTTATTTAGTCCATTATTTTTATCCTTATGGACTTACAGATATGTATTTTATACTTCGGGATGTAAATCAGTGCTACTTTGTCCTGACATTACAACTGCTGTGGCCTTGGCCATCGGCAGCTTTTTCAGCAGCCTCCGTGTCCTGCTGACACACCTGTCAGTGTGTGTGTGTGTTAGCACTTCTTTAACTATGAGAGGTACCATTTGGTGGAGCAGCTTACATTTCCTTTCAATGCGCTTCTCACGAACTGAACTTTCCTATCAGTCCTCTTTCCCATTAACTCAACACAACTATCTCAATCCAGCCATGCAGCTGTCTGTTAGGCCTCTGAATCTAGACTCCTTAAAATTTCCTGTCTCCAGGCAGGACAATTTTGAGTGTCTGTCATGAGGTCCACTTCAGGGAGGTGGTACAAGTAGGAAAATCAGGACAAGGTCACACCACCCAAATGGAATGTCTTCTCTTCCCCTCTTGGCTTACTCCAGCTGTCCTCAACTCTAAAGCCTTGTTTATCTTCGGAGTGTCTAAGACTTTTTCAGCATTTAAAAATATCCTATCTTTTATACTTTATCCTTTTAAAAAGTAAAATATACTCATCAGATAAAACTTGAGAAACAGAGAAAAGGAAGGGTGAAAGGAAAACAAGAAAAAATCCAGTCATAATCTCACATCTAAAAATTGACCAAGGGCTGGGGATTTAGCTCAGTGTTGCTGTGCCTGCCTGACAAACACGAAGTCCACAGTTTGATCCCAGTACCACACACACACACACACACACACACACACACACACACACACACACACACACACGATTAATTTTCTAGTTTCAAACAAATTGTTTATGCCAAATGTGATGGTCCATGCCTATGGACTTAGCACTTGGAAGGCTAAGACCACCAGACTGCATTACATGGTGAGACTTTGTCTCAAAAAAACCTAAAACAAACAAAAAGGTAGGTGTGGTAGCACATGTCTGTAATCTCAGCACTGGGGAGGCCAAGGCACCAGGATCACCTCAAGTTCGAAGCCAGCCTAGGCTACACAGTGAACCACATCATGAGACTGTCTCAAAAAAGCCAAAACATTCAAAATTTACTAGAACATGTTTGCAGCACATATTAACTATATTCATCGTGGGGAGTTGGTACATGTAGGGTTAATGTTTTGGTGGTGCTGACTGTTATTTTCAAAATTTGTAGAAAGAAATAATTGAAGCAAATAGGCCAAATGTCAGCAGTGGTTAATTCCGGTTGGTACGAATATGATTACTGGTTTCTTCTTCACACTTTCCATACTTTTTTCAAATGAACAAACAAAAATACTCAAGTTTTTTCTTAAATACAAAAATAGTCCCTGATCAGTGTCAAAAACTTGGGAAGAAATGGAAAAACAAAAAGGACAACATACCTACCTCCTCCCAAAGGAAAAAATGAGCAGTGGACATGTATTTGTAAGTGTCCTGCTTCAGCCTCCTGAGCACCTGAGACTTAGGCATCTGCCGCCATGCCTAGCTATCCTGACTTTTATGAGTACAGATAAACCCAGCGATACAGGTATGGAATGAAAATGTGCCTAGTTTTATTTTTATAGCTCATATCACTGTTAGTCATTTCAATTCTTTCAACCTTTTCTTCTCAACAAAAACTTGAACTGATAGTCAAAGGATAAATATAGGAAGCCTAATCAAAATATACAGTGAATATTTAAATTTAAAACATCACTACAGTAATTTTTGCCATTAACTCTCTAAAGCCACTTTCCTGAGCTTTTTTATGTGGTATGACCAAAAATACAGCAGATGCTGCTGCCGAGGAACACCCAACAGAGAGGCAGGCTCGTTAAACACTGCCGTGTCTTTGTCCATTTTACTCTCCAGACCTGGCACCAGGCGACTTATGGCTCAAAACCACCCCGATCGATTCCAGACATCAAGACAGCCACAACAGCACAGCTAAAAACCCTCATGAGGGGACTTCCAGAGCTGCTTTAGAAAGTGGCAAGAGGGCTGGGGATTTAGCTCAGTGGTTCCGGTGTCTGTCTTGCAAGTGCAAGGGCCTGGGTTCGACCCCTGGTAAACACATACAATCCTGGGCATGGAGACTCTCGCCCAGCAGCAATCAGTACCACCTACCACAGTGCCGGGCGTGGTGGCTCACGCCTGTCATCCCAGCACTCAGGAGGCAGGGGCAGGAGGATTGCTGTGATGTGAGTTGGAGGCTGAGCTCAGGGCCAGCCTGAACTACAAAGCCAGACCCTGTCTCAAAAAAGAAAGAAAGACAGTGGCGAGAACACTGAGAAACGTGTTCTAAGTGAGGGGAAGACTCTGAGTGAGATCAATGGCAATGTGCTTTTTTTACTGCAACAAAATAAAAACATAATTAAACATGCACGTGCAATTTCAGACCATACTTTGTGCTTTGACATGTTTTGCCAAACTACTCAGGAGATACATCAAAACAGCTTTTTTTTTCATTTGTAGACAGGGTCTCACTATATAGTTCAGGCTTGCCTTGAACTCAAAGTACTCCTCCTGCCTAAGCCTTCCAAGTGCTGGATTTAGGTGTGCGCCACCCTGCCCAGCTGCTACTCTTTACAAGGACTGAAATATTTATATTTTACCAGTCTCTCTGCCTTGCATATCTGGATTTTTGTCCTGACTCAGTGTATGTCTTTCACTCTTGTACGTTTGTGTTTGGTATACACAAGTTTTTCATTATTATGAAATCAAATCTACCCTTTCCTTCTGTGATTTCTCCTTGGTATCATAGTGAGAAAGTGTTGCTCCCTCTACACTGACGACTTATCCACTGGCCCTCCTTCTCTGAACTTCCCACATCTGCAGATTCAACCAACCACGGATCAGAAATATTCAGAAAAAAAATGTGAACATAGAGTCTTCTTTCATATCACCCCCTAAAGGACATGCTGTAACAACTGTTCGCATAACACTCACATCGTATTGGGTATGGCAGATAACACGGGGATGTGCGTGGGGCTTATGCAAATCCTAGGACATTTTACATAGCATCTGCAGGCTTTGGTACCCTGAAGCTCCCGGAATTGATCCTCTACAGATCCCAAGGGACGATGGCACTTGCTTATGACTTCCTTTTATTACTCTAAGTTCTACTTTGAGCAAAGTCACACATATACACAGTTTAACAAGGCAACAAGCTTGTTAAATTAAAACATTAATCCCTGGGTCCCCTTCACATCAACCATTTCGACTCAGCTGGATTTTTTTTTTTGAATTGCTCCCTCTTGGTTGTCAGTGAAGCACTAACTACTTACTCTGAAAGATGATTCAGCCAAATAAAACACTTTCTACTTGCAGCTTTTCTTCTTCTGAGTACGGCGGGATCACGACTTGGTGAGATCTGTCAGTCATAAGTGAACGATCACAGGGACACTGCGATTTGTTTTCTATCCCGCACCTCAGAGACCAGGGCTGCGCAGCGCCAGTCCAGCCCTCAGAAGCCCCGAAGTTCTGGCAGCTCTACAACCTTCCGGCAAAGCCGCTCCAATTCCTGCCCAACACAAACGGTTTATACTGTTGTTCCGAGCAACTGAGCAGTAGGGTAACGGTCATACAGCAGTGCATGACTACTAACAACACGGCTGTATTTTTAAACTTTTTTTTCATTTGCTTAATTTTCCATGTATTTGCCTCTGATTCCATCTGCTGTCTACTAACTCCACTTTCAGTGTGTGTGGGGGGGCTGGACTCTGAGCAACAGCGAAGTGCATCTCAGCCCTCAGTACATTCAGTCTCACCAGCTCTATGCCCTGCTCCCACTGGGGGGACTGGCTCCCTTTTCCCCTGCGTGGCTGTCACCCCTGCTCTCCAAGTCCTCACTAGGATTTTTTTTTTTTTTTTTGCCACCTTTTCCATTATTCAACAACTCTTTCCTCTTTCTTGGCTTATGCTTTAGTGGAAGAAAATCTTCTCAGGCTTTGCACATAAAAACCACTTTACCCTTGGGTTAGTTTGGCTGGATATGGAATTGTGGGGTGGATACAATTTCTTTCAGAACTTCAAAGGCATTGTTTCACTGTCTTCTAGCAATTCCCTAATACCAAGGTGAAGTCAGAAGTCACTCCGGTCTCTTCTCACCTGCTTTTTATTTTCTTGGTAAGATTACAGAATTTTGTTTGTCTTAGTGTTGTATAATTTCATTTTTAGAGCTTTTCAAAATGTATTTAGCACACACATCATCCAAAAATACAACCAACTGAGAGGCATTGTGAGGCATGCCATTTAATGTCAGTATTGGGAGGCTGAGGCAGGAGGATCACTGAATTTGAGGCCACCTTGGGCTATACAATGAGCTCAAGGACAGCCTGAACTATGTAAGACTCTCTCAAAACAAAAAAAAACAGAAGCAGAAAATACAAGCAGTATCTAATTATACAGGAACTAATACATTGGAAAAGGTGAAGAAGGTGTTGTACTAACAACAAGAAAAGGGCAACAGCACATTTCATAATGAAAATGAGAAATAATTATAAAGATCGGGGAGGGCATTACCTCAGTGGTTCTAGCGCCTGCCTCATAAGGGCAAGGTACTGAGTTTGATCCCTGGTACAAAGACCAAAAAAAAAAAAAAAAGAGAGAGAGAGAAAGAGAAAGAGAAGGAAAGAGAAAGAAAGAAAACAACAAGTACCTCAAAAAATAAAATTAATGGATATTTTAATTTTTAAGAAATGGTCTCACTACGTGTTACACAGTTTTATGATACAGCTTATAGTTCTGCTTTTACCTCTAATATTCACAGGCAAGTTTCAATTTATTATCTTCAGTTTTGGGACCCAAAGACTGTTTCTGAGTTCTCCATTCTCCATTTCTTACTTCTGATAGCATCACAATTTTGATGTTGGCCTCTTAGCTGGTCTCCTAATTTCTCTATTTTTCATTATTTTCTTAATTTGCTCTTCTAATATTTCTAAAGTTTTTCATTTCTGCTGATTTTATTTTAAAGTCCATGACTTGAGTTCTAATTAGATGGTTCCAATTTAGTATATTTTACAAAAGAAATCCAACTGCTAACAGAAAAGCACGTGGCCATTTTACCTATATGCCAAGGTTACAAAATTTTCATAGATTTTATTTCAAATTATTTTATTTTGCTATCAGACTTTTAACTTCTAAAAGTTCTAGTTAATACTCAGTAAACCTGAGTTACTTGTAGAAAAAGGATACACATTGAGACCACAATATTAAGTGAAAGAAATCAGATAAACAAGCTTAAATATTGTGTAGTTTTCTTTCAAAATACAGAGCAAAATAAAAGACAATAGGAAGTAGGAAGACAGATCTTTCTCAGATGGGATGGGAATCAAGAGATGGAGGGAGGGGCAGGGGGCGAAAAGAGATGCTACACACATATACCAACTTCCTATAGGAATGTAATCATACACTACAAATATGGACTAATAAAAATAAAATAAATTCACAACTATTAAAATGTAAAAAAAAATTCAGGATGTTCCTCTCTATGGTGTCTTGTTTCCATTTCACAGATGCTTTATCTCTAGGAGCTAACGACAGTTTAAAAATAAAGTTTCTTCTATCTTTATAGTGGTTTCCCTCCAAGTTGCTTTTTCTGCCCTCTTAGTCTTTATTTTTTATTCTAACTGCTTTCCTTGGATGTGTGATGATTCTTGGCTCCCTGCTCACTTACGCTCCGAGCACAGGGCTGAGAATTTTTTTTTTGGTGGTGGTACCAGGTGGAATTGAACTCAGGACTTGGTGCTTGCAATGCAAGTACGGTGCCACTGAGCGAAATCCAAAGGATGAGCGCTGTTGAGGTAAACTAATTAACGAAAACTGTAACTACAGGTGTGCGGCCCTATGCACAGCTATGTCACTATAATGTTTTCTCCTGGGAGGTAAAATTTCCTAGAAAACATTCTACCCATCACTTGCCTTAAGAAGACAGCGCAGGTCAATGTTCTAGGAGCAGCCAGGCATGGTGGAGCATGCATGTAATCTTAGCAATTGGGAGGCTGAGGCAGGAGGATCTCAAAAGTCTGAGGCCAGCCTGAACTACATGGTGAGATCATGGACCATCTGGAATACAGAGACTCTGTCTTACAAAGAATGCATTCCCCCCCCCCAAAAAAAACCCCCACTATCAGTGTTCTGGGAACTCAGTGAGTGGAAAAGGCTTGTGCACAGGTGTGCGAGACGTGGGGAGGGGAAGGCCAGGAGGTCTTGGCAGCCCGTGTGTGTATGCTCATTTCATCCACCCAACCTCAGCAGCATCTGCTATTCTGTGGGGCAGGGCTAGGTTTGTGGCCCTAAAGCTTGTACGATTTTCTATGGCCCTTTAAAGAAAAACAATACAAAATCACAATCATAAAAATAGGCCTGACACTGGAAATTTTGAGAATAAAAATCATAACAATTAGTAAGTCTTACAGTAGATAAGTGAATACAAACAGCATGAGATGAAGAATAACCCATGTTTACTAATCCTCTCCCTGACACACCTCTGTATTTGCAGCTCTACATTTTGGGGCTGCACAGTCTTTGATTACTTCTTCAAGTGACAGAGTTTGTAGTATCATTTTCTTAGGAGTGAAAAGAAAGATAATTCAGTCTTCTCTAGGAGGGTTGATTTAAATTTATTTTCTCTTACTGACAGTTTAGAAAAGCTTTTTTTCCCCCTAGCTTACTGGGAACATATAAATATAAATTTTAGGATTATTGTAAAATTTAGGAAAATCTCATGTTTCTTTCACAAATAAATTTTAAGATTTCAGGGCACATTTCAAGATTTCTTGTAGAGTGAGTAATCTTCAGTGTTCTCTGAATTACTGACAGTAACCAGTTTGTCACTGATGTCCTTGTCGGAGGGCACAGCATGAGTTCTATTATCTTTGTTATGTCTTTCATGTTAAATCTACCACAAATTTCAATGTTTTGTTTTGTTTACTGAGACAGGGTCTAAGTCTGGCCTTAAACTCACTATGTAGCCCAGGATGGCCTCAAACTTTTGAGATCCTCCTGCCTCAGCCTCCCAAGTGCTGGGATCATAGGTGTGCACCACTCTGCCTGGCTTCAATGTTTTACTGCTGTTTTCATATTCTTCGCTCTTTCTTCAACCAATCCTACTCTCAGTGCTTGCCTTCATCCCACCTTTAGCGGTTCTCAGGGCCTCCGAGTCCTGAATAGTGGAGGATTCTGTGATGTACTGTGGGGTATCTCTTGGTATCCTTGTCCTCAGCTTTGGATCTTTGGGGGATCCGTACAGGTACTTCACCGTAACTCTGATTTGTATTTCTCTAATGACTAATAACGCTGAGCACATTTTCATGTGCTCATAGGTTACTTGTCTTTGAAGTGTTTACTGCATTTTGTTACTGCTGAGTCGTGAGAACAGCTCTTGTGGAGATATATGAATGGCAAATATTTTCTCTCATCTGAGAGTTTTGTTTTTAATTTTCTTAATGGGGTCTTTTAACGCATAAAAGTTTTAAAATGTTGATTTAGTCCAACTGACCTGTTTTTGCTCTTGTTCATGTCCTTGATATATTAAAAATTCTTTGACATATTCAAGGCAATAAAGATTTGTCACTATGTTTTCTTCTAAGAGTTTTATAGTTACCTTCTTAAACTTAGGCCTTTGATTCATTTTGAGTTGACTGGGAGGTAACGGTCCAATTCACTCCTTTGCAGATGACTATCTAGTTATCTCTATATGGTTTGTTGAAAAGTCTCTTCCTTACTAGATTGTACCAGCATTCTCATAAAACCTGACTGGCCATAAGTATAAAAATTTCTTCCTGGACTCTTAATTCTAATTTACCAGTTTATATGGCTATCCTTATGCCAACACCACTGCCTTATTTACTGTAACTTTGCAGTAAGTTTTAAGATTGGAAACTGAAAGTCCTCCAACTTTGTTCTTTGTGAAATTATTTTGAGTATTCATTGGTCGTGGCATTTCCTTATCAATCTTAGTGTTTTAAAAAAATATTTAAATCTTTATTTAAAATTTGAGTATTTAACAAGTCATTTTATTAAATCATGAAGAGAGTTACTGATTTCAGCCAGAAAAACTGGCTGGCAATAAGGAAATATCTTTCTGTTCCTGGATCACTAAAAGATATAATGATCGCAGGTTTCAACTCTCCGGATGACTGTTCAGTGTGTCAGCAGGTGACCAATTTACCCTGCTGTGACCCACCACTGCACTGGACGGCAAATACACCTCCCAGTCCTAAGTTGCTCTTTCATTTCTGACGGGACTCTGCTGGTGAAGAAAATAGGCTAATTAATGTTGATGCATCTATGTCTCGCTTTCCGATGCCACACAGCTCCTCAAAGGCAGGGACCGTCTACCATGCTTCTCTGTGACCCCTGCGGGTTCTGAGCTGAGCACAGTGCTACTGTCAAGCTTCCACTGAACGAATATTTAATATTTAAGGGCCACTTCTGTGTTAAGCGCTACACTTGGCTCTAGGGATATCAGGATGAACAAGGCAGATTCATTCTTCGATCTCATGGAGCTCACAGCCCAGTTTTGTGCACAGAGTAAGCCCTGAATATCAAATGAATGAGTAAACTGAGTACGCTGCCCTCAGGGTCCTGTATAATACTGTAGTGATTTAAGGCTCCTGAAAAAAATGCCACTCTTACATAAGGTTATATAAAGAGCAGAGAAAGTAACATCACTCTTCGTCTTCCCTCTCCCAGCTCCGAACTGATCGCAACCAAACCTACAAAGGACACCCCAGTCCTGGAACCGCACGTTCAGTAGACACCTGAGAAAAAGAACAAGCCTCTAACTTCAGAAGTGAAGCCTGGAGAGGTTATCAGCGCACAGGGACAGGATAAAATGAAGGCGAACGTGACCTCTGGGTTTGTTCTGAGACCTCTCAGGGCAGATGTGGCCCCACTGTGCCAGGATGCTGGAGTACGCATCTTGACACAAGGATCTGATTTCCTCTGCCCTGGAAAGGAACATCCCAGCAGGAGCCAGTCAGCTGGTGAGGAGGGGAGGCAGGAGGGAAGAGCAAGCCCAAGCTCCAGGTCCCCAGGCTCCGGGCCTCACCTTGCCTGTGCTTGAGTCACTGCTGGCTCGGGGACTTCAGGAGAAACAGCTCCTTTGCAGAGCTGGGAAGCACCGAAGGCTTTGCAGGGCTGCAGCTGCCGGGGAGTGGATGGGCCACACAGACGAGGCCCAAGGTCCTCCAAGAAGGAAGTACCACCGGCCCTCAGGACTTCTCCTCCTCCCCCTCCCCCTTCCCATGGAGTTGGGGTGGTAAGTACAGATCTAGAGAAGGAGCGAATCTCTGCACTCTGAAAGAAATCAAGAGGCTCTGTCTGAGTCCTCTGCCCTCGGAGGAGGAGCTCCTCGTTTGTGTGCAGTTTCACAACCATGAGCACCAGAGGGCAGGAGGAGGGATATTTGGGCTTCAGCCTTAAAATGGAGAGAACAGTTCTCTTAGCCTCTCACATGCTCCTCCTCTAAAAGACACACACACACACACACACCCCAAAAAAGTTCTGTGTGTACAGAAGGAAAAGGGAAAAAATTCTATTTTCTTTCACAATAAAGAAAAGTCAACAGGATGTTCTCCAAAGCGACAAATATACTTTTCAAACAGTAAATATCTCTATTAGCAGCATGATGCCAGTTGGCTAATTCTGTCTCAGTAAAACCTTTCCAAAAAAGCTCCTGCTCTTGTGTAATGTCTATTTACAAAAACAGCTCTTCTGCATTTTCAATTCGCTGGGTTTCTCAATCTTTTGTTTCCGCACCCCCTCTACTGCAGAGGCAAAGACAAGAGGCAGACCCAGATGGCAGTTGGGTGGGGATCCCCTGGTCACCCCAGCAGAGCCTCCATCCTTGCCTTCCTGGGAGAGAAGCTAAACCCCCACATGCTTCCCTGTCTTCGCCAAGGTTTCCAGAATGTGGTTCAAGTGAACAAGCGTATGGCTTTGTCTTGCAGGTGGGAAGAACCCTGGGAGGATGCAGTGATCTCACCCTGGATCCCAGCAGGGCAGGAGATGCACTGCAGGGGGCAGGGTGAGGAGGGTGAGGAGGGGAGCAGAGCGGAGTGGGAGGTGGTTGATAGTGGCTGAAACCCTGGCTCCCCAGGGAGTGGCCTGGGCCTGAGTCACTGTCTCTGGCAAGAGCAGGAAGGTGGGCGAAAGGCAGCAGCTTCTGTAGGCTACAAGGACTGGCCCCTCCCCCAGCCTTCTGTGACTCTGTCCTTGGGTAGCCGCCTGCTCGGATGAGGCCCCACGAGGCCAACACTACCTTAACAACCAGGGAGGAAAGGCAGAGGGCTGGGCTGGTGGAGTCATCTGGCTCCGGTGGAACAGCTGTGTGTTGGAGCCATGCTCTCCGGTGCCTGGGCCAGCTGGCTGTGAGACCCAGGGGCCAAGGAAAGTTCAGCTCAGGCAGGATGTGAGAGACCCCTGAGAGGGGCGGTGGCCTGGCCTGAAGTCATCCATCCCGGTCCCCATGACCATAGCTGCGGGCCCCACCTGTCCTTGGTCTAAATTACTGGATCCCAAACCAGAGCACACACAACATGACCCTGACTTGCCAGTAGCCTAAGGGTGTGTGTGTGTGTGTGTGTGTGTGTGTTTAAAAATAAAAGACATGACTCTGTGACTTGGCTGACTTGTAACAGGGACCAGAACAATCCCCCAGCTCAGCCGAGCTCTCTCCTTCCCCAAGGCTCCCCAGGCTGCCTCTGAAAAGAAGGCAGAGTCACTCTATGTCAGGTCATGTGAGCATGGAGACCACCTAACTCATGACCAATTACTGAGCATCTTATACCACCAGATTTGGTGCCAGGTATCGGGTGCTACGTGCTTTTTTTTTTGAGATAGGGTCTTGCTTTTGTAGTTCAGGCTGGCCCTGAGCTCAGCCTTGAATTCACAGTAATCCTCCTGCCTCTGTCTCCCCTCCCTGGGATTATAGGCATGAGCCAGCACACCCGGCACTAGGGGATGTGGTTCTGATTGCTGGTGAGTGTGAATCACCATGCCCCGTGTTGTTGTATGTGGTTACTGGGGATTGAACCTGGGTCCTTGTACCTGCAAGGCAAGTGCCAGAACCACTGAGCTAAATCTCCGGCCCGCTATGTGCTTTTGATACACGACTCATTGGAAGTATTCTGTGCTTCATAAAGGAGACAGCTCGGGCTGAGGATGAACTTTGGAGCCAGGTGTTGGGGTTCAAATCCTGTCTCAGCCAATCATCACCTGTGAGACAAGTCTCTTCCTCTTAAGTGCCCACAATTTCCTTGTCCAGAAAATGGATAATAATCTCCTTATTCTACAGATGAAGGTTAAGTGATTTTAACCACCTAGTTTCCCCTGAGCATCACTGGCTAGGCGTGGTGATACACACCTGTAATCTGAGCACTTGGGAGGCAGAGGCAGGAGGATTGTACAAGGCAGCCTGAGCTACACAGTGAGTTCAGGGATAACCTAAACTACAAAGAGAGACCTTGTTTCAAATTTTTAAAAAACCCAAACCAAAAAAAATCCCTGAGCAACACCCAGCATTTGTTTACTACTGACTGACCCAACCATTGTTTTAGGCAGGTGTTATTTCAACCAGTCAGTTCTTGTATTGATTAAATTTGACAAAACTGTCATTTTTATACAGCCTGTTATAAGAATTCATGAAAAAATTGCTAATTTTGGTCATTCTGTATTTAATGCACAAACTAGTAAGTGGTTAATGTTTAAAACAGCCCTGACGTGCAGCGAGCCATCTATTAAGGATTTGCTGGGAAGGTACTGGGTGTATTAGGACGATGAAGATCGACAGAACAGAGCCCCCAGAGCTGACTCTGTTTACAGAGGTTAGTTCACCCTGAGGAATGGTCAGGAAACCTGAAATTATTTTATCTATTCGGAGAACACACAACCAGGCTTGACTTGCACATCTGCTTAAAACAGAGTAGGGACCTGCTCCTAAGTACTGGAAGGATTTTAGGCAGGAGTTTGGGAGCTGAAGTTCAAAGAGAGAAGACAGACAGTTCAAGGAGGTTGTTTATATTTTTGTTCTTTTTCAGCTCCAGCCAAGTCATCACGTATTCTCATTCTAATTTGTAAGACCTGAGGGTAGGAAATGCATTTCCTCATCCCCCATCCCCACAGGGTCTTGCCCTGTGGTTCAGGCTGGTCTTGAACTATTGGGGGGTGTGGGCTTGAACTTGCAGCAATCCTCCAGCCTCAGCCTTCCAGTGGGGATTACAGGAAAACACAAGGCATTCTGAGTTGACTGGCTTGTCTTGCTTACTCAGTGAGCCAGCAGGGGAAACCCTACTGACTTTATTTTCAAGGTTGGGCTATAAGTGCTCAGTCCAGGCTCTTGGGAGCTCCAGGCACTTGCTCTAATCTTGTTTTTCACATCTGTCTCCTACTAACCAGGCGTTACAAAGACCTCTGATGCTACCGTTACCTTTTCCCTCTACTCTGCTGAAAGTCTGGTCCCTAGGAAGCAGGAGGCAGAAGGAAGGCTGAGAACAGAAAGTCATTTAGAGGATGGTCCCTTGATCATCCCCATCTACTGGCCACAGGGAACAATCATGCTCATGCTATGGAAGGTGAAGTTAGTTTAGAACTAAAAAGTGTTCTGAAATACTGTAAAGATTCAAAAAGTTATGAATATGTATTAATGACTAATTATCTACTACCCTGATATACTGAACCGCACTGGATTCAGATCTTATTCCTTATGCAGTGAAGTGGTGCCTCAGTGTGTATCTGTAAAGGGCCCCACCTCAAGGACTCCCAAATCCATGCATGCTCAAGTTCTTTACAGAAAATGGCTCAGTACTTACATAATCTATGCACATTATCCTGTGTACATCATTTCCATATTACTTATAATTTCCAATACAAAGTAAACGTCCTACAGTTACACTGTATTGCTTAGTGAAAGACCAAATTTAAAAAAAAAAATGTCTGCACATGTTCAGTATGGATATAGTTTTGTTTTCCTAAATACCTTTCTGGTCACACTTGGCTGAACCTTTAAATGCAGGACCATCTCCTCCCATGAAAGGTTGATCCCCAACAGTATTGATACTGCTGAAGCTCTGGGGAAATAGGGTAACCACTATTCTGATGTAGTATTTATTATTCCTGTACTTCTTCTACCCAAATTTACATCCATAAGCATCCTGTTTCATTGGTCTAAACTATACACAAATAGCACCATGTGGAATATATAAATCTGAAGCTGACTTCTTGCATTCCGTTGGCTCCTGAGCTCCATCAGTGTCGGTACACGTGGCTCTACCACATGGGTTTCAACTATTTTGTGATATTTCCTTATGCAAAGATATCATAAGTGGTTTCCTCACGCTCCGGCTCCTACAATGATGTTATTGGCTTCAGGTCTGCTGGACAGTGCAGGAGTCTCTCAGGTCAGGGCACTGCAGAACCTCCAACTTGCCCTCTCCTCACCTGGCAGTGTATAGTTTCCGCCCTCAGATACTTGGCCTCACAGGATTTGAACACTTGTGTAGTCTGGCTGCGAAATGGCATCTCATTGTTGGTTTAATCTGCTTTCCGCTGATTCCATGGAAGACCGAACATTTTTGTATAGGCTCCTGTCCATTTGGGCTTTCTTTTCCGGAAAGTGATAGACAAGTGTTCCAGGGACAGCTGCCTCTTTGTTTTCTTATTATAACCCAGCAAAAACAAGCAAATAAACAACCCTATCTTTAGCTGGCTGGGATCAGTGTTTGCTTCTAGTTTGAATGTTTGTAATCAGATTCCTAGTTTTTCAAGCTAGACTCCATACAGAATAACTATCATTCATTTATATGTATATTTTTTCCTAATTTATTTTGTGGTGTGGGGAACTAAACCTAGGACACAAATCATTTGAACCTCCACACATTGTTCTATTATATACATACACCAAAACAAACTCATGAGGTGAATCTTTCTTTGAAATATGAGAAAGAACATTCTAGAAAATATTGGAGTGCATTGTACATACACTGTGTGAAAATAACTTCAAGTATAAATGTATGTGTGTCTGTGTGCACACACATGGCATGCATATATGTGTGTTATGCTGTCAAAGATATTTTCACTGTAAGTTGTGCTCAAAAATTTCTGAAGCTAGCATGCAAGTTGGCTTTCCTGACGCCATTCTTTCTCTTTTCTGAGCTATCCTGC
>PVIR01001489.1:98034-122519 GCA_004026965.1 Petromus typicus | reverse complement strand
GAGAGATTTTCCATTCAGAAAATGGCTTGCATCTGGACGTTCCTGCAAAGATTCCGTGTTCATAGTGGTGCTTTTCAGAAGTGGCAGGATTCAGAGTGTGTGATGCTGGGATTAAAGGTGTGTGATTACTAAATTAGTCCACTGATTTTTTTGGCATAGTTCTGGGTACAATTAAGGGTGCTGCACCCTGGGTGTGAGCGTCGCCTAGATAAACTATAAAGGACCAGAAAAAGCCTGGTGTCTGTTGCTTGCTGTGTTGTTTTGCTTCACTACTTTGTCTGCTACGAAGTGTTTCCCTTTCTGGTGACCCTCTGCCACACTGCCCTCCTTACTGCCAGCCAACCATGAACAGAAAGCTCTAAAAACTCTGACCCTCATAAACATTTCACCTTTTAACTTTGAGCATCTGGTATTTTGTTTCAGCAGTGAGAGAACAGTCATGAAGACAGAAAAGCAAATGAAAAGAAAAGGTCCTAAATCATATGATTTTGGGGAAAAAAATGTTCAAAGCATAAGTAAAGTAAGAGCCATCCTAGCAAAAATTTCAACAAAAGGAATAAAAATTACAACCAGGAATAAAAATAATTAAGGCTGGGGTATTTCACAGACTTACTCCAGAGACAGAATAGGATTTAGTCATCTTTGAGAGGAGCTGGAATTAGACTTTAGTGGCAGAACTTATGCATAGTATATCTAAGGCTAAAGTTCAATCTTCAGAATTAAAGGTAAGTAACAAAATAATCTGTGAGAACAGCAGATTTAACTATTGAAATTCCCATCAGCCTTAATGGAACCTGGCATACTAATTGCCAGAAAGACATGGTGAATAATTAATGAGTCAGAAAAACTGAATACAAATGTGAAGCCTTTAATATTTCATTTAAACTAGCAGTCCTCATAGAACGTGCACTTTCAATCTCCACCGCATCGTAAAGAATAGCGATGTCAAAGGGTGACTTAGAATTCCAAACAGGAGCAGACAGGGAAGAGTAGTGTTAAAAGCAAGAAGATAAGAGTTTTACAAGTGCTTTCTTTAATGCTTGAAGACAGCAGCAAATATATTCTCAACTTGAACTCAAGCAAACATAAACTTGACCTAAAGAACCCACTGGGACTCCTTTGTATGCTTTGTTTCATTCAGGAAAATTTTGTTCAAATGCAAATAATAAGCAAAATGAGTGAACTCATGGGAGGGCAGAGTTCTTCAAGAAAAGGGAGGAAGCCCTGGAACCTCTGAGGTCTGTCTACCATTCCACTACTTTACTTTAAGAACATTCCTCTCAGCGGTTTATCACAAGAGCTATTAGTACACCATTTTCTCTTAGTGACCTTGGCATCATCAAAATGATCTAAGCTATATCTCTGTCACATCCTTAAGTGTAACAAAGAGCCATGGCACAGATGATACTTTTGCCCTTGTTCCTAAGCTGTCCCTACGTTAGAGAAGCAACATCCACCCTTGTAGACTAAGGGTTCTATCCCATGGGGTCCATTAGTGCATAATTATACTTGTATTTCCAAACAATTTTAGAAGCTGATTCTTATAAAACCAATTGCAAAATAGCTTAAGCATGTAATATCACTTGTAATTCCTATTTGAAGAATACAGTTTTGTTACAGAACAAAAGACTTCAAGAGACCATCCAAAGAATAAGACATCCAAAAACTCACTTTGCTTTCATGTTTTCACAGGCCTGGAGAGTGTCCCAGGAGCCTGTCACACTCTTTCCTCCAACCTTGAGTGGAGCATCAGGATTTTACAGAGTCTGACTTATTCTAAATATCATATTAAAATAGTTATCCTTTCATGTAAATACTACTAAAAAATTACAGGTAATTTTCTGGGTCTATCATTATTTATAACACATTAAGCACATAATTTAGAGGCCCAGGGTGGCAAAAGAAGAGAGAAATGAGAGCACATCTAACTGACATACTCATGAGAAAGGAAATAAAACCCAGGATGGCCCTGAGGTATAGTCAATGGTACAGTCAGAAAGCAATTTAGAAGTATCCCAACATTTTTTTTTTAATCCCAACATTTTAACTCTAAAACAAAATGATTGGTATGCAGATGATGCCATGAAAGTTAGAAAATAAAGTGTCTAGCACTACTATCATCCATGCTGAAACTAGCCTTCATACTATATTACCATAAGTCAAAGCAAAGTATCAAACTGAATTAAAAGAAGATCTAAAGGGCCGGGGAGTTAGCTCAGTGGTTCCAGCGCCTGTCTTGCAAGCGCAAGGGCCCGGGTTCGATTCCCCGGTAACCACATACCATACTGAATGTGGAGACTCACACCCAACAGCAACCAGTACCACACACCACAGTGCCGGGCGTGGTGGCTCACGCCTGTAATCCCAGCACTCGGGAGGCAGAGGTAGGAGGATTGCTGTGATGTGAGTTGGAGGCTGAGCTCAGGGCCAGCCTGAACCACAAAGCGAGACCCTGTCTCAAAAAACCTAAAAAAAAAAAAAAAGAAGATCTAAAATTTTGGGTCAGTAGCTGAAGATGAATTTGTATCAAATATTCATAAGGCAGAATCATCCTAAATCCAGTAACATTTATTTAAATACAAATATTGTCAATGAAAACAAAATGAATACTGTAAGCACTTCCTTTGGTCCACTTTATTCATTGTTGAAAAAGATGCACGTATAAGCACCATACTTTATCAGCTTTTTTTCAATAATAATATTTCATGTTTTAAATATAAGTTTCTAGTGTAGTTCACAATTTAAATAATGTCCACCTCTTAATTTCTCGAGGTACTTATTCTACTTTAGTTTACAGTTGTTATACTTCATATGTAGTTTGGTTTTGCCTCAAGCCATAATTAAAAGATGTATATGTAAGATTGTAGATGTAAAACCCTACTGTATTCCAATGTTTCTTCAGGATTTTTTTTTTTTTTTTTGAGACAGGGTCTCATTTGGTAGTTCAGGCCAACCCTGACCTCACTGTCCAGGCTAGCCTCAAATTCACAGCAATCCTCTTGCCTTTGCCACTTGAGTGCTGGGATTACAGGTATGAGACACCACGCTTGGCACTGTGGTATGTGGTTACAGGGGATTAAAGTTCTGACCTTGCCCTTGGCAGCCGGATGCCAGCAATACTGACTAAATCCTTGCCCTCAAAGGATATCCTAAGTGAAACTGCCTCTGTTACCACTAATAGAAAGTTTAGCACATCAAAAAATCCCTATTATTATCTTAGTGTTATTATGTAAATGGTTTTGAAGTTCACTATGTTTTCTTTTAATCCCACAGTTCAGAGGAACTATATTTTCTATGCATCTGTGGGATATTCTCTCTTTGAAAACAGCCAGCATGTGTCATAATTTCTAAAAGTCCCAGTATGTCCAAAACAACTGAAGAGACCATCTGGCCAATATATAGTTTCATCAAAGAATAATCTTGAGAAGAAAAACAACATATGTGTGCTGTGTTCAAGATCATGTGAAGGAAAGAAACAGAAAACACTTCATTCTCTCTAATCACATGAAACAAATTCCCAGCTTTAGTAGTGTCAGGTATCCTGTGGATGAGCCTTTACTTATACCTGATATGGACTCAAGAAGGGAGAGAAACCCTACGCGACCTGTACAATCTTACTGATCTTACTGGCCGATCTCCTGTAATAATCTGCCTGGGGCCTTTTTATGTTCTTCACTGTCCCTTGCTCTTGACCTCTTCCTTGTGAGTGATAAGCTTGATGTTGACAGACTGATAGAAGTTTTCTCTTCACATATTTCTTCATAGTGGTCATCACGACTGATACTATCTGGCAATCAGTGTGTCATAAAATACCTTCCAGAGAGCAGTGACTGTGGCTCCTGAAATACAAGAAAGAACTGAGAGATTTCAGTGCATTTTGAGGTGTATTTAAAGTACATTGAGGCCACCAGATAAGGTTCAACTTTATTTCAAACGGAAAATCAACAGTGCTGATAGAAGCTGTAAGTACCAAGAAAATGAGGACGAATCTTTAGAAAAACAGCCACTTTTTTCCCAGCTGCCTGTTCACTCTTCCAGACAGATGCAAACCCCCAAATTCAGAGCAGAATGTAATAAAATATACCAAAGTGCATTTTATAAAATGAATGAAAATGAGAAGACAGTGCAAAGGTGAAAACAAAACACAATAAATCATAAACAATGTCTTTAAAGAGAAGGAATAAAATGCAATTTCAAATGCTAAAACTTATACTATTTTAGCAGTAAAACTAAAAAATCTGGTAAGTAGAATTATATCTATCTAAGTATATCTATTGTGGAGTAGAAATATTTAAATGATAATGGTATGTCAATGGCAAATTAAAACTGTGCCACTCTCCAAAATCACAAACCTGACTTTAAAACAAGTATTATGTGATTCATTAAACAAATGGCTCAATAATTTACTACATAAATACTAATTGACTATGCCGGAGACTATATTCAAGGCAAAAAGGACTCAATCTTCCTTTGAAAAAAAATGTGTATACCAATGAGAAATGAAAATTCCTCCAGCCTCCTTGACCTTTCAAGTGTCTAGTAGTTTTGTTCTGCAGTGGTGTTTACTTTATGTTCTACAAACTTCAGAGATGTGAAGTTAGTCTAGGCCACCTGCCTTCTCCCTTTCATCAGATAAATGTGGCTCTGATCTTGTTGAAAAAACAGGGGAAATAAAGGTTTTCTTGTCTGCATTTCTACCAGATCTACCAAGCACTTACTTCTGCCACCATCTCCTTTGCTTTCATCTAGTTACAATGAATTACCTGTGTTGATCTACACCAGGTACTTTAGTGGACTTCTCTGTCCTTCCACCTTTACTGAACTGGGCTTCTGTGACACAGAGGAACACTTCCCTTCCCTACCCCACTCCTCTTTGGTATAGCCCAGATTCGTTAGATCACACTGGAATGTCCTTGTCCTCAAAAGAACTGCATGGACAGGAGACAATGTAAATATGCTGAGGTTAACTTCATCTTTTGACCAATTCACCTGTATTGATTAGAACAGAAACAAATGTAATAAAACCCTGATGCTGTATTCTCCACCTCTATGTAGCCCCTGACTCAATTATGTAATTCTATGCTCCTTATGCCTAAATACAGTGTATGTAACCTAAGCCTGTCATCTATAGCCATACCTCCTTTCCTATTTATTTAAGGGACATGCTTTTGTTCTGGGAGAACTGACTGCTTTGGAAAGAATTCCAGTTTAGTCTAGGCCAGCAAGAAATATTTTGCCTCCAAAACTCTTGAGTGTGTCTTCTATTCTCCTAGACTGGTTTGATTTATCTTCTGCTGCTTCACTACAAAAGGCTTCTACAGAAGTTTTCTCTCAGTGCTTTCTCAGTCTTGTGGAATCAGTCACATGCTGTGTCTTCCAAAGTGCATGTGTCCTGTGGTGTAGTCTGTCATCTCTTCTGCTACTCACTTTTCTTCCTTGAACAATCATATCCAATATTCAGTATTAGATAGGCCTCCCCCTTCAATTTTCATGGGGAAGCTCTAGTACAGAGATCTTTGTTGAATTATACATTTATATTTGTACAAAGCAAAAAGGTATGAAGTCAAATGAAATAGAATAACCAAGACAAGTAAGTGGTCATTGTGACCACTTCGTTAGATTGGTTAGAACGGAAAACTTGGTGGATGCTTATAATTCTACTTCACTCAAATAAAAGTAAACAAACAGTACAGTCTTCTCTTTAAAACTGCATTTTATGAAAGATTATTTTTATTGCCTTTAAAGGAAAGTTTGTTCACCAAAGAAATGCACAAATACAAATACATATTTGTTTATTCAACCAATGCTTGAATTACGATTTTTTTTCCATTCTGTACTTTGAGACATACATTATTCAACATTTCTTATTAAGTACATATTAAATACAGATAGTTTTTCTCTCACATTATCTTTTTGACAATCACATCCAATATTGTATAATTTATTTTTAAGAAATAAAAAAACTATTTGTGAAAGGAAATAAAATAGTTTCATCTGAAAATGGTTGTTATTGTTCAGTGAGATATTCTTTTCCTTCTTATAAAGCAGTGTGTAGTCATATTTTTCATGTTTCAATAAAACCATAGGGTAGCATATTTTAAGGCATTCTCTGGTCCTCTCATAAAAAACCACAGATTCATAATTTTTTTAGTGTTAATCTGATGTACCACAGAGTTTATAAGATGCAGGAGAAGGTGTTTTCTCTCTGCAGGGTCCTCTTGTTCCCAAGGATTTCTTTCTCTGAACTCGATGAGAAACTCAAGTGTTTCCACATTCTGTGGTGAGTCCCATATCTTCCCTACAGACTTGGACACAAGCCAGGGCCTGAAAGGAACATCTCCACACTCTGAAAGTATGTGAGGTTGTTGACCTAGATTCTGAAAGGTTCAGGATGTTTGTAAACATGCTGAAAGTAGTTTATGCTGGGGCCAAGTTCCAGCAACACTCATATTTCCTAAGTAATCCAAACAGCTTGCTAAAGATGCACCTGAGTGGAAACTTTTTTTTCTTACTAGACTTAAGGATGCAGAAGCTCTGTTATTTCAGTTATAGAAATAAAATACCTATCCTTTGTTTCCTTTCTGTAACCTGACTGGCACTTTTTGTTTATATTCTTTTTTATTGCTTTGAATATTAAAAGCGTTGCTACCACATGGCAAAATATCTTAATAGGAATAAAGAAATTTGATGTTCTTATCCTCAAAAAGAAAGGAATACAGAAAGATGAAATACTTTTTGCACTGATCTAACAATTTGACTATATATTACAAGCTTAAGTAAGAAGTTGATAAAAGTCTGGTGAATGTTTGATTTTAAAAATTATTACAATGCAGTAGATATTCCTGTAAAACTGCTGCAAATATCCTATCCTTCGATTCCAACAGGCTTATCCTGTCGTTCTTTCCATTTTTCCAAGCAGTTTTGGAAGTCTTCCATTCTGACTACTGTTGACCTGCTGGCTACCTTGATGTCCTTTTTTTCAAAACATTTGCCTTTCACAGTCTTTTTTTTTTTTAAAACAGGGTTTTGCTTTTTAGTTCAGACTGTCCCTGAGCTCACTATGTATACCAGGCAAGTCTTGAATTCACAGCAATCCTCCTGCCTCTGCCTCATAACTTCTGGGATTCCTGGCATGAGAAATCACACCTGGCACTGTGGTATGTGGTTCTGATTGCTGGTGGACGTGAGTCTCCACACCTGACATTGTTGAATGTGGTTACTTGGGATCAAACTAGAGACCTTACTCTGAAGCACTGAGCTAAATCCCCAAGCTCCAACTGTCATTTTGATTCAAAGGAAGACCAAGAAGTCCTATGGCACCAGATCAACACATTGCTGAAGTTTTACAGAACATGCAAAATAAAATAAAAGAAAAAAACTCACTCAACTTTAACAACCATTATTTTAATCTCAATTAACAAGAACATGCAATGAGAAAAAAAGTAAGATATGAAATAGAGTGATAAAATTGCAACTATTATAATTTGCCTCTAGAAAGAAAAAAATATACTTGTTTATAACAAGATTTCATGAATGTTAATCCATGTATTTGAGAAATTTTATATTAAAATATCAATCATATGTGTAACATGCAATGCAACTCAAATATATGAACTGATTTTTTCAGGAGTTTCCAGTTAGTATAGAATCTTATTAAACTGGTCATTTATATTGTGAGTCCTAATCAACAGAATCATACCTGTTTTACAAGTTTGTACTTAGGAGCATATTTTAAATGCAAGAAACTTTCTTTAACTGAAATCTAAATCCATATTCCAGTCACTGCAAATACTATTAATGATCTTTCATAGCAGCAGTGACCCCAGCAACTAAGTAGTTTTTCATATGTGATAGGTGATTTTTGTTTCTCCAGACACCAGGAAATTCCTATATAACTGATGACTTTTTAGCAGTTACATGGATTCTTATTCACTGTACAACCTTTCCTAATTTCCAATATTCAGTAAACAATGTGGTTTTATTATCCTGTGTGATTCAACACAAGATCTGATTTAGCAGCACATGTACATATTTTAGAAATTCAATTGCAATCTTGTGAAATCCCAATATTTTGTGTGGTGGATAGGTGCTCTATTACAACAAATGGAAGGGAAGGATTCATGATCTATGCTCGTAAGGGATTTCGGGTCCAAGTGTAACTATCCTTAGTCCAAATTGATAAAAAAGATTAAAAAATAATCTCATCACCAGACATTACTATTATTCATGACAAATTATAAATTAAAAAATTTACTACTGCATAATTTGAAATTGTGACTCACTCTTACATGAGAAAACCCATGTTTTAATTGAGTTCTGATCAGTGCTTGGTAAATTGCAATCTCTGATTTCACAGGTAGGATTTTTCAATGGATAGATGATTTTTGAGAAGAATTTGGTGCCACGAGAGTGCAATTCATGGCCAAATGCATCCTACTTGGCTATTTTGAAATTTTGAGGATGGAAATTCCATTTTAAATGAAATTCAGTTATATGAAAATATAGTCTTACACTGCGGGACTTCTGGATGAGATGTAAAGCTCAGCATATAGAAAATTTTAGTTAGATCTAGAAAAAAATCAAGAAAGTATGACCAAATTGCACTTTGAGAATAATGTATGATGGTTTAATTGAACAAACTGGCTTTTCAAATTTGAGAATTATGTTTTCTGATATAAAGATAATGAACAAAGTTAAAGTATAAAATGGAAACAATTAAATTACATGACTATTCATATATTATAGCTGCTTATATTTTAAGAAAAAACATTCCCACCTACCCTGTGGATTAAGAGCATTAAATGATTTTTAAAGTACTTATGAACTCTAAAACAATTCTAGATAACATCCAAGTAATATACTGTGGGTGAATTTTAGAAATGCCAAGGATTAAAGAGAAGACTATGTCATTTTTCTAACACTGACTATATTTAAAGTTGTAGCAGCTACCTCAGAGGGGGAAAAAGTCACTTCATAGCACTCCTATTGTTAGTGCTTGAGAGACAAACTCAAATTGTCAATAACAAATCCAGTTGATTCCAGATGCTCTTTGTTACTGTTTGATATTTTCCATAAAATGTTTGTATCCTGAATTCCCTTAATAACCTCCTTTAGTACCACTACCATGTCCTAAATGCCTACATGCAGTAAATACAAAGTAATCGGAATTTTCAGAAAACACTTATAAAGCCAATTAGTGAGAATTACAGTTAAATCAAACAAACAGAACATATGGCCAATTGGACATTAGATATTTGGTTTGAGGATTAGAGTTAGGAAGAATATAGGCTGAAAAAGTGGGTTAGTATGGAACAGTGTTTTTGCTATTCCCATTCAATAATGTAAAGAAATGGGAACTGCTGGAAATTATATGAACAAACCTACAAACTATGCATGGAGGAAAAACCTGATGCACTCTTTGAAAACTACAATGCCATTTAATGTGGGTTCTGAAGGTATTTTTTTGCTCTCCACTTCCCAGCTTTGTCACACTAAACAGGTCATGTCAGAGCCTCAGGAAGTCTTGTCTCCTCAGTAGACAGAGCCTCTTAGTCAAAACAACCTCATGTATCAATGAGGAAAAAAACATAGCAATACATGTCAACCCCAAATAAGCTAGCATTTAACAGCACACTAATGTGGCTGCTATTGACAGATATTTTAAAGCTTCCAGTTAACCTTTAAGACTGAGTTTGTACCTGTTATTTACAGAAAATGGAAATTTGTTGGCTTCTAGATTTGATCTTCTTGTTGTTGTTCTTCTTGTTCTTGTTCTTCTTTTCTTCTTTTCTTCTTCTTCTTCTTCTTCTTCTTCTTCTTCTTCTTCTTCTTCTTCTTCTTCTTCTTCTTCTTCTTCTTTTTCTTCTTCTGGTATTACTCTCTTAACTACTTTTTAGGAAAATATTAGTCAACCATCTTTTAATTTTTTTTCTTATTAGCACTATTGATTTTGTTCAGCTCTAACACCAAGAGATACAAAGATTTCCAAAGATCTAAAAGTGTACATGGATATTGATTACTAAAAATCTAAACTTATCACCATAAATGATATATGGTCAGAGAAAATTACTAATGCAATTGAGTTATTTTTGTAATTATTTCTTATATTAAAATGTCATTGTATAGTTAAGATTTAAAAGAAAATTCTCCAGTGGCTTTTCAATGCTACTCACTTTTATGAGTATAATTTTTATTTGTAAACACATATCAAGAAAAATAACCTCCAATTACCAGAAAACTTAATAACACAAGTAAAAACTCCTCCCATATCCACCAAATAGAAATGATCACATTTGCTAAATTTTGTTCCACATACAGCCTAACTTTTTAATGCACACATCATCAAAATCTACTGATAGCAAAGGTATTATTAATACACACAAACACAATGACTAATATTAGTCATTTTTCCATGACAGCAAAATGCCTGCCCCTCTCTCATAGCAGCCTGACAATATAAAACTTATTAATTCATAAGTATAAAATATGCATGTGTATTTCTAAAATAAGATTTTAATATACTGCTCTTAGCATCTCAGAGAACATAACCAACAGATTTGAGTATAATAGACTTCTGTAAACATGTAGCATCATCATAGAATATTTTCCTCATAATAGTAAATGTGAAGTTTATTTTGTGAAGTTCTTAATTTCACAGTGAGAAATGCTATTTCATGTGTTGTTAATTTTATATTCCTTTGTATGTATGTATATACATTTTTCCAAATTAACTGCAGACATACTGCTCCATTAATTATTCTGTTTGTACTTTCCAGATTTATACTCTTTGCTTTTTTTAAAATGATGATTCTACCCAAATAATCAGCCTTTTGTTAAGTTTCCTGAGTTTAATTTCAGTTTCACACAGATGAAAACAAGGAAAGAATCCAGATCTGAGTTTTGTTCCTTTTTTTTTTTTTACTTGTAACAAAGAATTGCCATAGATATTAACAAAATGTACCTTGAACTAAATTTTAAAATAAGGTAATATTGCAATGAAGAGTTTCTTGGAAGATTTTACTCCCCCATAATAGCTGTTTTGTAAAACTTGGGAGTTTCCACAGCTGCTGAGTTTGAGAGTTTCCTAGGAGACTGTAAGCTCGCGTCACTTTCTTAAAAACGATGAAAGCTCCCTTTAGTCTATGCCTGAGCCTTGTTGATTCACAAGAATGAGTCCTTTGATAAAAAGACTACACAAGAATGCATGCATTGGATGATGGAACTCAGAACTATCTATGACAGACTATATCGAACATGTTAGACCTGCACAGGCAGGAAATGATGTTAAGATACATTAAATAGGTATCTATGAGATTTTATTCATCTTGTTTTAAACAAGACCTTTCAGGAAAATAACATAAAGAAGGTGAGGCCTGTTTGCTTGCTTTTTCCTGTTCTTTTCTCCATTTCACTGTTTCTTACTAAATTAATTGATTAACCCTTTAACAAAAGGCAGGTAAATTCACAAAATATATTCCAATTGTTTAATAATATATTAATATTTCCCAATGAGAATAATCACACTATGAAATCATACATTTTTATTTCAATTACCTTTCAGTTTTCATCAGTCAAAAAATTATCTTAGTGCCTTTACACAGTTGGCATTTGAAAAATGTTCCTACATTTCATTGATGTTGGCTGCCATCGTTTTGGATTACATCCAAGCTGTTAAGTACCAAAAGTTCTTATTACATGTCTAATTCATATCCCTGCAATATATTCTTCTGTTCAAAGTTTTCTGTGTCCCCTTAAAACTTAATGAAAACTACAGTTTCCATGAAATATCACATGAAAATTGATTTAGTTTGAAGAATTAGAAATATTACATTGTTAAACTTTGGACAAAATTTAAATTGAAGATTACTAATACTGGTAGTTTTTCCAATGAGAGGTTATATTGCATACTGTATTTTATAATATTTATATACAAAAATAAAATTAAACTACAATTCAAAGTTTAAACAAATGTGGCAGCAGAATAGTTTACGTTATGATGCAGTTAAGTATGATATCCAAATGTCATATTCTAACATGTAAGGGTTTTTTCTGTTGCTTCTTAACCTGTTAGAGTCAGCAGGGGGCGCTATAGTCATGGTAACCTCGCAGGCTGAGGATGATAAAAGAAACTTCATTTTAACTCAATCTTCCACAGTCAAGAGAAGCACAAGTGTCGTCAGTCAAATAGTGACACAGGTCACTCCAGCTTACACGCCATTGACAAAAGCTTGCTGCATGCCATGACTCATTTCATGAACAAGTTAATCAACTTCCAGCACAGACCCCGAAGCACGGCCTTTGGGAAATTGTCACAATGATCCCAGCAAGGGTTTAGTCTAATAGCGCCTTCTTTTAAGATTTAAAAAGAAAAAAAAAAAAAAGTTAAAACAAGACTGCAGTAGTAATGAATTTATATTGATTTTGATTTTTAATTTTTTTAATTTACTTTTGTTCAAGTGCCTAATTCCCTTTCCTTTCATTCTGCTTTCTAGCATATCATAAATCAGGAAAGAACAACCCGTTGTGATCATTTTGAAAAGCGACTAATAGCCGTCACAGAATATATCACTATCAGTGAATCAGTGCTGTATTTATTCTGTTAAGTAAAAGTTGTGGATTTGAAACGAAGAAAGCTATAAAGTTACAATGGTGATCTATAGTAAGAAAAACAATATTGTAACAGTTATTCTCTGTGTAGTCATTCCTTCATAATAGTGTTATTCTCCAAATACGAAGATATCACAGTGTCCATGAGCAAAGAGGGCTACAAACAATGAGTCACCTGCCAGCACAATTAAGTAGCTCATAAATCATAAAAAGCTCATGAAGGACATAGTGCACTATATGACATAAAAACGCACCCCGACGTTGTGTTACTTACACTGTACTGTGTGCGGAATACCTCTGGGGACATTTGGGGCCTAGTAAGTAAATCTGGCCCATTTCCTTAAGAATCTAGATGAGTAGGTAACTTCTAGGTTTTTCCAAAAGTAAAGATTTATAAGGGAAAAATGCATATACAACACTCATTATCACCCTGACTGTGCTCTTAGAGATCTGATTACTAGGCCAGCTTTAATTCTCTTACACATTTACTTTGTTTTATCTTCTATTTCTTTTCTAAACCAATCATCGATGTTTTTTGGACAATGTCTAATACATTGTCGCAGCAGTAAATATCGATTGATGGAGGTGTGGATAAAGGAATTCACTCATCTAGACTGGATTTCCCTACTTCGAGTCTTGGATTTCTTGAGCGCTTTTTCTCGAAAGTGCATTCTTACCCCTTCCAGTGCAGAGCCACTCCACACAGGAGCTTGTCTCTTAAGTAAGTCCCTCTGAAGTGCTGCCCTGAATATAACACAGAACTCTGCACAGAGCTGATTAAAATAGACTGACACACTAACCTTCTATATTGATTAGAATTTATGATGACATTGCTTCATCTTGATATCTCAGCCCAAGACATCAAAGAACACAAACATTCAAACAGGGCTATGTGTCATTGTCGTGTTTTGGATCCGAAGCATCTCCCCAGAATCTCTTCTGTTGAATGTCTGGTCCCCAACTTAGAAAAGTTCAGAGCCAGGGTTTTCATAAAGGTGACTGGGTCCTGGGTGTTCCAGCCTCACTGGTGGGTTAATAACTGGATGGCAATATTAGAAATTGGTGGAAACTTTAGGAAGAGGGACTGAGTTGGAGGTGACAGGTCCAGGAAGGATACGTTCTCTCTCTGTGTTCTTCGTCTCAGTCTCCCTCCCTTTCTCTGGGTTCTGGCTGCCAGGACAGGGGACTCTCCTCCCATATAGACTCTTCCCACCATGATTTCTTGCTCATCACAGCCATGTATCAAGAAAACCACATACCCCATGGACTAGAACTTCTAAATATCTAAGTAAAAAATATACCTTTCTGCCTTCAATTCATTTTCCTCGGCATTTTATTATAGAAATGCAAAACTGACAGTCACATTTCTTTTTTTTTAAATTTCCAAGTACCTCACAGAATCTATTTCAGTTTTGAAATAAAATGAAATTCATATAATAGCTCGATCCACCAAGACTTACTTGATTTACCTTTTTTTTAAAAATAATCTTTATTGGTACATTAAATATACACATCATGATTGCACTCCATAATGGGGATTTGGACCAGTATAAGACACAACTTAATTCTCATTTTTTCCCATAGCCCTACCCACCCTACCACCCCCCATATACATAAAATTTGTTTCCTTACTTTTTTGTTACAATCTCAACATTGATTTACCTTTAAAATAGAAATCAAAGTACCTTCCTAAAAGTTCATATGAGCACTAAATCTATTACCTTTACATTGTAACAGATATTCAAAAATAGATTGTGCAACCTTGTTAAGGAACCCATTTGAATATTATTAATGGATTATCAGATGTAAAAATGATAGGATTCATTCTAGAATAATTTGAACACCAAAATGTACACATTATAATTGTTTTGTTATGAACAGAGAACTAAGAAATTTCAATAATTGGCAAATACAATATGATTTTTGAAACTACATCATTGCATATATCCAAAACTTGTATTTAGATAACAATGGCAATATTTGTACAAACATTATATTTCCAAATAAAGTTTGATAAATCTCAAAGTAACAAAGGAATATATACCAATAAACTCAATTTAAAAAAGAAAAAAAGAAAGCGAAGAATTTAATCACAGAGCACCAATGAATCAAAAATAGTCTACAGGTATATAATTCTTGTGCATACTTCCAATTTTGTAAAATAGGAATAGAAATCAAATCACTTCTCCAGTCATATATCACTTAGAATTACATATCTAAAACAGATTTTATACAATCAAAATTCTATATTTTCATTGCATTTTGCCATAATATGGAGGAAACCTAACATGGCTTATTTAATATTGATTCAGCCTTGTCATTTTAACAAATTAGATTTGTCTTGTAAATGAAAAAAATATGATAACATTATATGTATACATTATAACATAGTTTTTTTGCATGTTTCTTCGATGTCATATTTATGCAAATCAAATATTATAAATACAAAGATTTATGTTTGCTTGGCTTAGGACCAAAAACGTCCATGATTCCAATCAAGAGAAACATAGTTTCTTCTTCCACATTAAACTATCTATTCAGCATTGTACTTAGTAAATATTTATTCTCCCCTCCAAGTAAATGGTTATCTAAAGAAAACTGAAAATTTCAATACATGCAGAAAATATATTATCATTGTTCATTAAGGGCTACATGTTGGTACATATTAAAAACATACAAACTTCTGCAAATCTTTATGAAGATTTAAATTTCTTAGTAAAAGTTCAAATTTTAATAAATTTTATAAAAGTACATGCCATTTTCTGGGCTTCTTGTATTTCCAAGGCTTCAATCAAATAATAGTCAGGACTAAAATTTGCATATCATTTTCCTAATAGATAATAAATCTCAAGATTATTTTAGCTTTTAGTTGAGGCACATTTTAAGATGTATAAAAATTGAAATAATTTCCCGTTACCTTCAGATATCTAATGCAAATCTTAGAATTTAAAATACCTTGTTCCTAAGGTTGAGAACTCTATTTCTCCATTTGGATAAATGCTACTGTGAACAATTATTTTGTTTGTCCAAATCAGTAAAACTCAAAAGAAATTTGAGAAAAAGTATCATAGTTTTTTCAACTTAAAAAAAAATACTTACTTTTCCATAAATATTTTGCACAATTTTTGTTATTGCTTTGACTTTAAAAGTGAAATAAAATAAAATAATTTTGAAAATTACAGTTTAAAAAACACAAACTTCATCTAGGATAAATAATGTTTCCTTATATTATTTAATAGAATGTTACTAATTAACTAAATGCATATTTCAGCTGCAGAATGTAGTTAAGAAGCGAACAATAGAAGATGAATCAGGAATAATTACGGTCATCTGCTCTAGCATTACAGTCACTGAAATGTATTTAGGGACTACAGGGAAATCAGATCTGGCAAAGCAAAATTTAATTATACTCAGCATGAATTTAAGCAGGAGAGGTCAGACCTAACAAACCTGCTCTAATCCTCTGACGTTCTGATTGCTCCAAGACAGTGAAATTCACTTTATAAACTTTATAGACTTTAGGAAAGTTTTGAGGAAGATTGTCACACATTATTAATAAACCAGACAGGCATGAAACTAAACTTTAAATGAATAAACATAAGTACATCTTAATAAAAAAAGGCCAAAACATTAATTTCAAGGTGAAAAAATTCAAAATAAAGATTCTTAACAAAAGTTATTATTGCTTTTTGCAGAACCGGGATTGAATTCAGGAACTTGCACTTGCCAGGCAGACTGTGGTACCACTGAGCTATCTCCATGGCCCTAAACTTCATATTCTTTTTGGCCTTACTGAAAATATAATGTGGTTAAAATTGCTAAAATTTTAAGATGTGACACTGAGGACAATACAAAGAAATAAAATTCCTGGAGTTAAGTAATTAACTCTGTACTTGGAGAGTTTTTATGGATTTTGATCTTTCAGATTTTAGGAGAATGTACAATACATATATTCAAGGAAGTAACACTGAGACATGTGCCTTATCCTAGAGAAAATGTAACATGTAAAATAATTATATCAGAAATAATTATTCTCTCAAGATAGTTAAACAATGGAAAGATAGTAACATGAAACAGAAGTAAATGTAATTTATTAGCAAGTTTAGTTCATTAAGGTATATGCACAAATCATATAAATCATTTATAATACTAAAATGTCTTGTAAATATATATTTAAAATGAAACTTTCCTAATCAATTAACGTGTAGCATTTTATAGAATACCTATCATATATACTGCAATAGAAATTTCAGAAGATATGCTTGCAGTAAACTGAATTCTCATAGAGAAATTTCAACTCCATAATTGTATATTAATATTTATTATCACATTAAAGGAAATTCTGTATTATTTTTGATACTAGCCATTAAGATAGTTGACTTATTTCATTGCTGGTTAAGAACTTCATTTATATGAACACAATCCATGCTTGCATAAAAAAATATTATCATGACTAAAACATATGTTCCCTTGTACACATACATACATACATATATATACACACACACACACACACACACACAAGAAAAACACATTACTATCCACATATAGTGATAATATTAACCACTTAAAGAAGTCACTGAACAAATTAATGGTGTGTCCACGTGGCTGGGATGAAGTAAAAACAAGGTGGTGATGAAATTGGCTGCGATTCAACACTCCTGCCTGTATTCTTAGAAAATCATGCCTTGATTTGGATGATGTAAAGAAAGTGTAATGCAGCCTTATTATATCACAGTGTGTCTATGCAGAACAAATGATGCCGGTTTCAGAAAACAAATTTTTTTTAAAGAAAAGCTTTTTGTAAAAGAGGGAGAATGTGTTTAGTCCATTGACTTTATTGGTCAATGCTCAGCAACAATAATGCATACAGAGCATCAATATTCATCATCAACCTTAGTTTAAACCACTACTTTCCGCATCTGACAGGTAAAGAAGCTGAGCAACAAAGAGTTTAAAAACCAGGTGTAACAGCACACACAAAATCATGAATTTAGAACTGGAACAAGTACCATATGGCCTTGAAATGTCCTGACTAATAACGGGAGCCATATACACAAGGTGAAGTGTTCTGAAGCTATATTTAAAAAGTAAAAGACACATTGAATAGTATAGTTCAGTGAAAGTAAGGTATCTGAAGAATGCAACATCAATAATCAATACAAAACTTGAGATTCTTATGAAGGTTTTCATAATAATCTTTGCAATCTAATGAGTATTTATCTTTCCATTTCAATTTGGACTAGTTAGACTTCAGTTGCTCAGTATACAGCTGATGGTGACCGTATCAGCTCTGGAATTCTGTGCTTGAAAGTATCACATGTCCTTTCCCGTAGAGCTGTACTCAGTAGGAACACTGAGTCAAGTCCCTACTCTTCATCCAAGCCACTTAATGTTCCTTTATATCAAATGGAAGAGAAGGCTGAGATTTCTAGGGGAAAAGATATTATAAACCCACCCTACGATGACAATCCTCATCCAACTCATGGTTATACATTTAACTGTTGACTTATAATGTCTGTTTTATCAATTGTTTTGTTGTTATTTTGATTAGAACAAATCAACCTTAGCACTACTGATAAACAAGGATTTCTTCCCTATGACAGTGCTTTTACACTTCTTTAAGGCCTTGAGACAGTCACATGTTGGTTTGATTGTTTTTCCTTGCTCACTCAGCAGGTATCTACTAAGTGTCTAGGTAAGTTTGATGTAAACAAGAAGTACCATTAAAATCTACATGAAATTAAAGTATGGGAAGACTACATTTAAGATAGCAAACATATAAGGTTCCATATCTGATACTAAACTGCTGAAAATAAAAAGAAAAAACATGCTTATCAAAACAACAAAATGATCAAGATTCTCAGCTGACAAAAAAGCCACAAGCATTCTTGAATTTTACATAGTTCCAAAACGCATGCGTGCCAGTTATCAATGTATAGGGTAAGATCACCAATTCATCAGAAGATAATTAAAATTTCAGCTGGTATGGCATATTGATCATAACTGCATTGAGTAAAAATTTGCTACATTAATTAAAATATAGCTTTTAAACGAGGAACATATTACACAAATACAATGGTTATTGTGAACAACAGTCAATCACACCCAAATCTACAATCCATCATTTGTTATCAGTTGATCAATGCAAATGTAGTCCGCCTACACAAAGAAAGCAAAGTATATGGGTTCACTGCTGCTGTTGTCCTCAAATAAAGTAATGTGAAAACACACACACAAACATGGATGATGAAAGAGGGAATTGGATGACCACAGTGAAACTTCAAGGAAGAAACTATAAAAAGTAGTCATTGGAATTGAAATTCAAATTTAAGGGTAATGAAGTAGGAGAAAAAACTCACTGGGGCATGTTGATTTGGCTTTCAAAGAAACTTGGGATAGGAATAAAGATTCCATCAAGTCAGGTGTTGAAAAAAGTAATTGTAATAGAAAGAATGAACTTATTCCAGAGACAGTGCTACCAACAAAACAAAATTCCACATTAAAGAAATTCTTGGAGGTATTTCACAATATCAAGCTATATTATGTACAGGCCCAACATCTCAATAATCAATGTGATCATGCTGTATTTACAAACTGTACAAATAAGTACAATTTATTAAAAAAATAAAAAGGGGCTAATTCAAACTTAGAAAAAATGCCAAGTGAATAAAAGTTAAAAATATATATTTATTTACAATATTAGGTAAATAATGAAGTATTAAAAAAAGAAGCAAGGCGTAAGTGAAACTGTTCCCAGTAAATAAATAAATATTTATTTATACTAGTTATACTAGGTAAATAAAAATGCACAATTTCAACTTTCACTATATATATATATATTTTTTTTTTTAACTTTTTAATTTTTGAGACAAGGTCTTGCTTTGTAGTTCTGACTGGTCCTGAGCTCAGCCTTGAACTCAGCAATATGGGAATTGAACTTTGGGCCTTGCACTTACAAGGCAGGCACTGGAACCACTGAACTAATCCTCCCAGCCCCACACTATCTTTTTAATCTTTCTTCACCACCATGTAACGTGTGAGCTGTTTGTATATTCTTTAAGAGATCACTGGATAAAGAAGATGAGGTTGTTTTATAGAATGAAGTATTATTTTGCCATTAAAAGTGATAAGACTGAGTCATTCATACTCAAATGGATGTACCTTGAGGACAACCTCATAAGATGCCCAATAAAGATTTGAATATGAAAATTTAAAAAAAGAGATCAGTGATAACGGGTGTTCAAAAAAAAAAAGAGAGAGAGAGAAAGAAGAAAGAAAGAAAGAAAGAAAGAAATTCACCTAAATCACCTCAGAATTCAAAAAAGAGGGCCCCGGGGATATAGCTCAGTGGTTATGGCACCTGTCTTGCAAGCACAAGGACCCGGGTTCGATCCCTGGTAACCACATAACAATACTAGGCGTGGAGACTCACCCCAGCAGCAATCAGTACCACATACCACAGTGCCGGGCGTGGTGGCTCATGCCTGTAATCCTAGCACTCGGGAGGCAGAGGCAGGAGGATTGCTGTGATGTGAGTTGGAGGCTGAGTTCAGGGCCAGCCTGAACCACAAAGCTAGACCCTGTCTCAAAAAACCTTAAAAAAAAGAGAATTTAAAAAAGAATCTAAACATTTCAAGTCAATAACATATCTGTTTTTTTTTTTTAAATTATTGGTACACTCTGAATACACATCATCATCTCATTCAACATTGAGAGTTTGTATCAGAATATGGCATGACTTGATTCTCATTTTTCCCCTTTACCCCAACCCTGCAATCTCCCACCCCCTAGATACATAATCTTTGTTTCCTTTTTTGTTTATTACTATGACATTCTTCCCCCCTTAGTTTGTCTGAGATAAAGCAATAAAATTGGGAAGGTTACCTTTATTGATAAGAATCTATAACATTATTTTAGGCATTAAATAAAATTAACAATGAACAGGTTTTCTGTAAGAAAAAAAAATGCAAGGGAAAATAAAGATTCTCCGTGGATGTTCTATTGCATAATTATGGGTATTTCTGCTTCTCAGAAACAGACATTCTGCCCTTACTCCCTTTGATGTATGACTGTCTCATTATTTCTTTTCTCTTGTCTTTCTCTTCCAATGTTTTAAATGGTATATGTGTCAATTTTTGATCGCAAAGTGTAATATCCCAAACCTATTGAATTCCCCTGTACATAAGTATTAGGGTAGACTCGCAATATATATTTTTTCACAGCTTTTTGAAAGGTACTGTAGGAGAGGTGATACTAGGAAAAATTCTGAAACAAAACTAAAGTTGATACACTGAATTTCTCCAGTGATATTTAAATATTGTTTCCATTTACTGATAATTACTTATAACATTCCTGTGTTATGTGTGTCAGTATATTCCAGAGATATTTCACCCCATACAGAACATGGCATAAAGTGCCTTAACCTTTCTCTCTTGAAGAAGGCTTTTTTACTTTCACTTATTTTTTTTTTCATACTTACTGTTCTGATATTTACGTTAGTCTAAAGGAAGACTGGTTTTCTTTTCTACAAGTTTTCCTTTTCCTCTATTTTCTTTTTCATTTCTTTCTTAATGTAGTTATTTGTATCTTTATATTGATAAATATATAGATAGATGACAGATCAAGGTATGATTCTAAAGAGCTTTCACAATATTTTGTACATTTGATATAAGCCATGACTAATCAAGTTTACTACTGTTTAGCATTTACCAATAAACTTCTATATATGTGTTATGATTTTCGCTATGAGCAATGTCAATTTTGTGATTTGCATTGAAAGTGTGTCTCTTGAATAAGAGATTAAACTTGATGATATGTGCTTTGCAAAAATAATTGCTATCTTTTAAAGATCAAATCACTCTCATTTTCTCTCATTCAATTTTAAAACATAAAATATAATGTGAACTGAGTTTTTATTTCTGAAGATATTGCAAGACAACAGTACTAATTCTGGTATAAAGTAACTCTGATCAATTATTAGTTAATAAATTGGTAATGAAAATCTAATTAACTAAGTCCATTTTCATGGTGAACAATAATATTCAGAGAAATCTAACAAAAACAAACAATTGCAACTCTAATACGCATTGATGTTCCTCGTTATGCACTGATTGCGACTAATATCCCTGCAGAAATTACTCCAATTAGAAGCATTTAATTTGAATTTTTAAAAATCTTTAGAGGCAATCTACCTTTGAGAATTTACTCTTTAAATATGACCTATTTACATATGTACTAAGTCTTCCAACTACATCATATCTAAAACACTTGCAGAAAACTACCACATAACACACACGATCTTGTTATCATTCATAATAAATCAATATTTTCATTTCACTTGAGAACACATTTAGAAACCTTGAAGTACCTGAAATTCATAGGATTCATTAAATATTTTCATAAAAGCAAACCTCAATTTCTGGATTATACCTCGAAGTCTAAGTAACAGCATATCTAGGAAAACTATAGTGGTGTTTGAAAATATTCCTTATATTTCATGTATTAAAAAGTATGTAAGGAAAGGAACTGCTTTAATATTATCTTTCTTAAAAGCTTAGAGGAAAAAAAAAACTCTTTCTATTTTCATTCTGGTATATTTCCTGTTCTGCTGCCTTATTAACAATACAATTTGTAATTGTTCATATATTTTATAAAAACAATTATCTTCATTGTGCTATATAAGACTAATCAAGAACATTCGAATCTTATTTTTGTCTATCAATGAATTTTGAAGCTCAAGACTAAGTAAGAACATTTGAAATTTATTTTTGTCTATCAATAAATTTTCAAGCTTATACTCATTGTATAAGGTCAGTTTCAATACTACATCAGATGTATCAAAGGATACAATTAAGGTTAAATATATATCATGGTAAGTGGCAACAAGGCAGTGGATCTCTTTTGTGGAGTTGACATGGGAGCATATCTCCAAATAAAGTTAATATGACATATAAACTTTAAGGAAAGGTAGAAACAATGTTTAGACAGAAGCCATTTAACCCACTCAAAAAATGTTTTAAAGAAAAGATTTCCTTGAGAACATTATTCTTTAGATTAAAAAAAAAAAAAGCCCATACAAAGGATAGAAAAATAAAAGACTGAAATAACACAGCAACCTGGAGACTACAGTTCAGTGTCAGTAATACAGGCAAAGATGCTACGAAGTTTAAAGGTAAAAATGAATCAGTCCAGACATAGAACGTCAAGGGAATTATCACTACCTTAACAAGTTTATAATCACCCCCAAACTAATGAACAGTTATTTTTAGCACAAAAAGGCTTGTGTGAACACGTGTGAAGTTCTAAAAGGATTCTCTTTCTGGAATATGAGTTATGATGCTATTAAAGAACAGTGGCTTGGACCAGGATAGGGGTTTTAAAAATGGAAACACATTGATGCAAAACAAAAATAATTTTACTTGGTCAAATTTGCATCACTTGCTAAAGGATTGCTTTGGAGTGCATAATGTCAAGGGTAACATCTGGACCTCAGCTTGGCGATGGGTGAAAGGCGATGGGATGATAGCATTTGAAGGTGAAAACATTGTGGGGTATGGACTGAGAGAGGCCATCTCAGTAACAAAATTCTACAACTGAAGTCAAAGAACAGGGATAAACCTGGACAAGCATATCTCCCCTTGGCAAGAAATACTGGGTCCCCTGAGTGGTTCTGTACATGAGGGTCCTCGGCATAAGGGTCCTTAATCCATGGTTATGAAGGCTGGCCAAAATGTAGAGCACTGTTTGGATGGGGATTTATGAGCTGGCACTAAGCCATATATCCATGCATCTATTTTCATATTTTTCTATGTCCTAGTACTGTCCTTTGTTAGTGACCAATCAGATGCCATGAAGGGCTGAAATTCATATCTCGGGACTCTTCCAAGTACTGGGTGGTAAAACTGCATTCAGGAGCATTCTCTGGTGAGGAGATCAGATTTGCTGGCTAATGTGATGGTACCTTTTGTTAATAATATGAGATATTTTCACCAAAAATGTTTACATCCTGATTTTTGTTGATTCACATTATCTATATTAGCAAGAACATTGAAAATTAACACTTTTCCTTTGTCCCTACACCTACAAAGCATTAGGCAAAGGACTCTTTAGCCAAAACCAGGAGAAATCCTATCATCAAGAGAAAAACAAACAGATAACAGAGACACCATGGAGGGAACAGACTATGAAGAAAAGGATTTGACTGTCAAGCTGCAAGACAAGAAATATTCCTTAAACCAAAAATTATGAAGCGATCACATTTGGATCTTGATTAAACGTTAAGCAAACATATATAAAAGGTTAGCATGCAGCCCTACATGATTTGGAAACACCACAAGCATATATCACAACCACATACGATTTCTATTAACTTGATCATGGGTTCGTATCAGACTAAGAGAGAGTTTGGGAAAGATAAGCTTTCCGTGAAAGACTGCGGGATTCTGGGATATGAGATGCAATGAGATAATCTGAATATATTGAGAAATCTCATTAAACATAAAATAATGTGGGCAGTTTTGTTCCATTATCTATAATAAGGCAAACTTAATTTGACCTTAAGCATCTCTTCAACTTTTTTTTTTTAATCTTTATTGGTACATTAAATATACACATCATGATTGCACTCCATAATGGGGATTTGTACCAGTATAAGACACAACTTAATTCTCATTTTTTTTCATAGCCCTACCCACCCTACCACCCCCCCATATACATAAAATTTGTTTCCTTACTTTTTTGTTACAATCTCAACATTGTCCCCTTTCACCTTATTTTACATTGAGCATTTTCTATTTCACAATATATAACATACAATGCTAGGACTCATTTACATCTTCATTTTCTCATACCAGAGAAAAGATGCGATATGTACCTAT